>JAOEHY010043119.1:14359-46778 GCA_025447955.1 Psilopsiagon aurifrons | reverse complement strand
GGCTGCTATGAGGTCTCCACGCAGCCTTCTCTTCTCCAGGCTGAACAGTCCCAACTTTCTCATCCTATCTTCATACATCAATGGCATACAAATTAAACACATATCATGTTCTATGCTTGATTACTGTGCATGTTCAAATTACAAATCTTTATTTAAATTTCACTCAGGTAAGCAATTCCACTCATTCCTACAGGCTGCTTGCCTAAGTAAGGATGACCACTTTGCAGAAAGGTTTGCAACATCAGGGCCTATGTGAGGTGTGTATCTACCTACTGAAGAACTTTCAGTCTGACATGTGCTTACAGGAAAAGGCCACAAGCTAAAGTTCTGGATAACCAGATGTGGCAAGAACTGTATTATAACTAAACTGATGATTGCCCTGTGTTTGCTGTCATTAGGAGATAATACACCTATGGGCTGGCAAAAAAACTAAAAGACATGTACTCCATTACAAGGAAGATACTATTACTTCACACTTCTCATATCTATACCACTGTTAGACTGAAAAATACATCAAACTGCACGTAAATGCTCAGCAAATACCCAGCAGAACAAGCTGCGCTGACCTAACCTGCTTTTCTTGAAGAAAACCTTGCTTCTCTCAGAAAATCAAGTCTCTCCTAGCAAATGCCAACTGCTGTGGGCTTTAGTGGCTTTCAGAGCATGAATTAGATTTTGCTGAGCATAAATGCAGCCCAGTTGGGTATCGACAGTTATCTGCTCTTCCCACTAAATATTACATATAGGAGTGTGGATATTCAGTACACTGAAAAGTTATTTTTCTTTCAGTAAGCTTGAGGAATGAGATTTACCACAGGGTTTATTTAAATAGGAAAAGCTGTAATTAGGAAATAACTAAAATGGAATTATCCTTATTTTCCTTTAAAAATATGGACATATGTAAAAATGAAACCATAGTAAAGAATCTGAGGTAACTGCAGTTTCAAGTAGTTACTGAACTATTTTTCATTCAGGGCAACTTTCAAGTCTATCCCTAGATGTGTAAACATGTTCCAAATTTTCAGGACAAGAAATGGAAACAAATTAATGCAACGCTTTAAATCACTTAAACCTTTTCATTTTCTCCAGTAACTTTGAATTAGGAATATAACCATGGCTTCTAAAGTAGCTTCTACACTTGTGCAAACTGCTCCAGAAAGAGGACATGGGCAAATCAGACGGGTTTAAAAATCTTACAAAATGGTAACATGCTGCTTAGAAAAACTGCAGGAAGATAAATGTGTATTTAACGATGAAAACAAACCCACCATAAAAACAGGTAAACCAGATCAAAATCTTTTTTAGGACTGATAACTCTATGCCACTATCTTAACAGGAATACCTTTTATCATCAAATTATGCTTCACAGTAACTCATACGATTAAAATCAATTGAATTTTTATTAAAAAGATGATGATCATTCAGAGAGAGGCATACCAATTAGTGATTTTGTTTGTGCTTCAGCAGGTACTGTATATTTCCACTGCCAGGAAATTTAATGCTAGTCCAAGGATAATCCTGGCATTATCACCCTAAATGAGATTTGTGCAGGCAAGATACATTAATCCTGTTAGAATGAGCTCAAGAGGTTTATAGACACGCGTGGATCTGCAGAGGTTACAAGTTGTGATGGCTTCTGAGAGACCTCAATTTCAGAATCTCCCAGACAAGAATGTTCCAGTTTGGGGAGGGAGAATAAGATAAACCAATAAAGCTTCTAAGAATTTTTACATGCATTGATTCACTCAATTTAAAAGCCAATGAACCATCTTAGACGTATTTCTTATTTTACACATGTGGAGTAAGTACCACATACCAAGAGCAAAGGCAGAATTTTCTGTTTTACTAAGGGTCATTTTTGTATCAACAAAAGTATCCCTATAAATATTTATTGTATTTCAAAAGGTAGGAAAAATTAAATTCATGTTAAGTTGTTTAAAATAACCGATTTATAGCTGTGCTACCAATAGTCCCTATGATGAACATATAGCTGCTCTTCTCCTTGGAACAAAAGATGCACTTACATTGTCTTGAATATTGCAAATTATCTTTGCGTAGCATTTGTTGTTGTCTCTGGATGGCACAGTCCATTCCAGTGGCCAGAAGTGACTATGGTACACCTGTAAATACAACACGGGTTAGACAAACAGTTGAGTAGTTTCACAGCAGACAGCATAATCTTCCAAAACCTGCCAGATTATCTTAAACAATGAGCCATGCACATAGCATTTGGAGTATCTGACACTTGGGTGAGACTCTTTCCCTTGATGAATGCCAAAGGAAGCCTCTACAAAACAGGCACTAATGTCATCCAATAATTAAAAAAGCCATAAGCATATTACACTTCCAGGATTCAGTTCATCATGCTCTTATTAAACTAGATAATTACAAGCTTTCCTCACAGAAGGCTGTATTGTGTCTGCTTCTACCTGGAACAAAGGCAAAGGTATTTCTCAGAGCAGAAAAAGGGAAGAAATAGTGTCCAAGCCTGGGTTTAGGACAGATGAGATTATGTATCAGCGCAAAATGGAAAGCGCATTAGAAAAACATCACCACATCATCCTGTCTGCCCCAAAAAGCATCACTGGATAGATTCATAACTGCAGATAAGGCTGCTCGCTCACCTTTGCAGCATGCATCTCAGAGAATGATGGGGTGTTTCAAGGCACAGTTCTACCTGGAACTCCCAAGAGTTCTCACTATAAGCTAATCTCAAATTGATTACTATTTGAAACAAATTTTTAATTGATCATAATTCCAGTAAAAAACAAGTTCCTTCACAAACTAGCAGAGACAGTTCAATGCTTTTCCTCATCAATGGGTTATGAAGCATTCATAAATATCACTATCTGAAACTGAAATTCATCAGGTCTGAATGACAGATGCAACTCGATAATCTTACTGAAGCTTGCAAAAGCCAATATGGTGACATGATAAAAAGGTCAGAATAAACTGAGTAAGTTCTTAACCCTCTCTTAGACACAAATGCTTCTGGATGCACATTTAGTAAAATGGCTTTGGAAACTGCAAGTGCATTTTCTACAAGGGAGCCTCGTGCTTCACAATGTAACAACAAGAATTTGACTTGATTACAAACATGTGAATGGGTATATACAAACTCTGGGCAGAAAAGAATTTAAGCCTTTGCCCTGTAGTCAGGTTAATGGTTCTTGACACGCTGTCATTTGGAGTTATATTTATTTCTTTTCTCCACACGGCAATTCAGAAAACGTAACTGACAAAGCTAAGAGAAAGACAGGTTCTCAACTTCATGAACCACAACTTATCTGCGCATGCCCCCAGGTGATCTTCACGGAGCACAAGAGTTCAGTTTGTTGTCAGACTCCCTCTCCTCATGCTTTCTGCAATTTCTGTACAGTGCTTTGTAAGAACAGCCTCAGGCACTAAGTGCTTACATATTCCTAACTTCGCTCTTCACCAGCAATGCCGGTGAATTAGAAGCGATTACTCACGTGAGTAAAATTAAGCACATACCTCGTGCATAGTCAAACAGGAAAAATTAGGATAACATTTGGCTTTAAAAACTAAAAATCACCACGGCAAGGAATCTGCCACACTGTAGCCACAAAAAGCTCCACCAACTTTGACATTAAACCCAATGTATTGCTTCCAGCACATACACAGCTTTAATTTGCCCTCAAGTATTTGCAAACACAAAGAAACTGCCTTCTATTTTTAAACCAAATAACCCACCTTCAAACCCTGTTTGCTAAAAATGGAACATACTTGCAATTACAGCCATCGGAATTGGGGACTATTTTTACAACACAGGAAGATAAAAATGTACCTTGTCACCTCCTGGCTTACATCAGAGCACAGAATGCTGTTTAAATTGACTCTTGACGGTATTTTAAATTACAAATTGGGAACTATAAATCCAGATGAATCTAAGGCATTTACCTCAATGTTTTCCTCCCCGAACTTCTCCACCGCAGCCTCTTCAGAATACCCACAGGCTCCATACTCCAAAGGAGTGAATACAGTAGTTGGAACATTCACATAGTCGCACTGTGTGGCATTTGAAATTAAACACAACACAACATCAGTAATAAAATCAACACACTGGGGAAAAATTCAGCAGCCTGAAAGACAGGAAGGAAAGTTGGATCATTCATAATTCTTAAACAAAGACAACTGAAAGCCACACTGACATTAATATGCATAGATTTAAGGAAGAAGAAACCCAGCGCCCTTTCTAAAAACATATCAGATCACAGGTCAAACATTAGATAAAAAGTAGACTGTTAACTGCTTCTACAAACCATGCTATTTTTAGCTAGGGATGATGCAAAGAAACCACCACCATCCAAAACCCATCATCTTCTGTATGAACTGTAGTCTAGGCAGTACCAAAGAACCAAAGACATGAACTACAGCTATTTGGGAGCACAGCCAGAACTACAGCTGATACTGTGTGCCCAATCACATACCATGAAAGGCAAACACTGACCCTGACTTCACTGGGGCTTTAGAGTGTTCTAGAGGTTCTTTCTCTGGGCAACCTCTGGGCCTGACCATCCTCACTGTAAAGAAGTTTTCTCTTAACGTTTAAAAGGAACTTTCCTGTGTTTCAGTTTTAATCCATCGCCTCCTGCCCTTGCACTTCATACCGTTGAAGAGAGTCTGGCTCCATCTTCTTTACTCTATACCATAAATACACACTGATGCAAGAACCCCAAAGCCATGTCTTCTGCAGGGTATAAAAATTCCCAGCTGACTCAGCCTCTCCTCTTACACCAGATGCTCCAGCCTCTTAATTATAGTTATGGCCCTTTGCTGGACTTGCGCTGTCCCTCCTGTACTGGGGATCCTCAAACTGCACATAAAATCTGCACCAGGGACAAGAGAAGGAGTAAAGGTCACTTCACCTCTTCACCTGCTGGCAATGCTCTGCCAGGATGCATCTGCAGGATGCAGCCCAGGATATCACTGGCCTTTGCCATGAGGGTACATTGCTGGCTCATGGTCAGCTTGTCCTCCAGACCTCCCTGAGGCTTCCTCTCCACCGCTGCTTTACAGCTGGTGAGTCCCCAGCCTATGCTGGTGCATGGGGTTACACCCCCACCAGGCACAGGACTTTGCGTATATCCTTTCTGAACTCCCTGAGATTCCAGTCAGCCCATCACTCCAGCCTGATGAGATCCCTCTGAGTTGCAGGACGATCACTGTCTGCATTATTCATTTACCTCCAGTTTTGTATCATCTACAAACCTGCTGAGGGTGCACTTTGTCTCACCATCCAAATCATCAATGAAGATGCTAAACAGTACTGGACCAAGCATCCAACCCTGTGGCATGCCACTAGTGACTGGCCTTCAGCTGGCCTTTATAATGCTGGTCACAGCCCTTTAAACCTGGCAATTCAGCCAGTTCTTAATGCACCTCACTGCCCACTTATCTATCCTGTATTTCATCAGTTTGTCTATGAGAATGTTGTGGAGACACTGCCAAAAGTCTTTACCTGAGTCAAAGTAAAGAACATCCACTGCTATCCCCATATCCAGCCGATTAGTCATTCTGCCATAGCAGACTAGCAGGCTGATCAGCTCCATTTAATTTCCAGTAATTTTAATTTTTACAGATTTCAACTCTAATTACTTCCTTTGTGACTAGGGATCAACTCATATGCTACTTACTATTCTTTCCCACCTATCTGTAACACTTCATTATGCTTCATACGATCACCCTTTCCAGATTTGTTACAACAGTAATGTAAGAAAGACAGGTTCCTATCTAAGTAATTACTCATCTCTTGGATTCACAAAGAGCTGATGTTTTCTTTGGCAGCATAAGGATTTTCATACCTTGAGAGACAGTTATCTGGCATAAAACATAAATTAAGACATATCCATAGTACTACAGCAAGAAAAAAACCTGGCTCCAGCTTTAACTTTGCCTGGCTGAGGTAATGACATTAGGCACACTGATGCAGGATTCTGTTAACGCAATACCTGCCAACCTAAAATAAACAACTCAATCACGCTCTAAATCTGGCTGACAGCTGAACTTGATGCGAATACAGGAGGCTGTAAAAGAGAAAAACCTTTATGCTCATGCCCTCTGGTTATGAAGGTGAGACAAGCTCTCACACCAGCGGTGCCTGGATAACAGTTCTTTAAAGGCACTCTCCTCCCAGTACAAAGTTAAGGTGTAAATGAGTACCCATGTTACTTTCATTTGGACTAGCGTAACTTGACTGAAACCTACAATTGCACTGGTATGAAGCAAACACTGAATTGATGAATTCAACTTCTCAGGTATAAATACCTGCTGACTTATCAGTAGATTTCATCTTCCCTTGCGTCCACCTTCAATTATAAGCAGAAGAACTATATACTGCATTGAAAACATATGCATGAGAACTGAAAAAAATAGTGGCAATAACACTGAAAATTAAAAGCATCACAAATCCCCACTGCACTCTATTTAGGGACTGTAGGTAGGTCTAGTAAACTGCCTATGAATTAGAGTTAAAGCATTTAGTGGGATGGGAATGACTGCTGACTTCCAGGGAAGGCAGTAGAGCTAAAAACAGGTTAAATGAGCTCAGGTAATTTTATTACTCAGAGAAAACGAAAGCCTCTTAATAGGAAAAAAAGAGACTACTGCTTAATCCAGTAAGGTATTAACTTCTTCCTAACAATTAGCAGAACATATCTGCAGCAATATCTTTGCAAGGGGAAAATTAAAGTGATCGTCAAAGCTGATCCTTAAAAGCCTACTGAGTTTTCCATAAACAAGCAGACTTGCACACTGCACTTAAAAGTCTTACAGCAATGAGAGCATTTTGTGGCAATTAGATCCTTACCTTAGTGGTTGCACCAGCATAAAGCCTTCGAACTAATAATCTTCCTGCCTGGATTGCCACAGGTGTGAGCTCCAGCTTGTCCTGCAGTATATCTCCAATCGCATAGATATATGGCACATTTGTTTGCTCCTTATCATTGACAGGAATTTTTCCTGTTCTGTAATTTGAATTAACAAGAAAAAAGGTCTAAGTGTTCTGCTGTGAAGACTAGAGGTATAAATACCCTCCACTTAGGAGTGAGGCTCTATAGTTTTAAGAGAAAGACATGCATCTGAAGCATGAAGAAGAGAAGTCACATTCTCAGTCTTACAAACTTGGGCAAGAATGTAAAGCAGTGCAAATTTGACCAAAACTACAGCAATCTACACACTGGATAAAGAAGTAGCTTGTGAAGTTGCAATTAATCTCCTGAATCAATTCCCTGGTGAGGTATAAATCCTTTCCTCAAACACCCTCTACTACCAGTTGAGCTGTATAGTGGCAACCTTGAAGAATGGCAAGAGGCATTCTCCAGCTCAAGCTGTAGGACAAAAGAATTTCTCCACCACTGAAATTCTAGTCCAGTAGCTGAAGCAGTTTCTATCAACTTACCCTTCAGGCTTCTACACAGAGACAGGTCAAGCTGTTAGACACCCCACTTAAGAGACAGCACCAAGCTTTTTAGCTATAAGTGTGCTGACCTAATGGAAGTTTTTAATTATTAATATTTCCTACTTCATTAATAAATGAGATAGTGTAGTAATCTCTGCAGGAAACACATGTAACAGGGAAACCTAATCAGACAGGCACAGAAGCAGTCACACAGTTACAAAATGGAGCAGCAGCAATTCCTGTATTAAAATCCATCTTCCTCAATTTTGCTCTTGTTAACAAACATACGGTTTATGCTAATAATTTTGTAGTTCACGCTATTAAGCTAGTAATAGCTGTCCTGATGTCAGAAAGGTGTGTACTGAAATACAAGACAACATGGGTCTGCTGATTCTAAGTGGACCAAAATATCCACTTTAGAACATCTCAACAGTTCCCTTCAGCAACATCAGTCCCTGTGATCATATATAAGCTGCCCTCTACACTATTTTTCCATAGACTACCAAATCTAGTTCATGGCCCTGTATTATCTTTTCTTCAAAGGGAAGATCACCTAGGCCTCACTTGCCTAGAAGATGTCTTAGTTACTAATACTGAAAATATTACAGATAGCTCCACTCCCTGGTGCAACAGCTTCACTACACTGAACATGAAACGCTCCTCTAAAGGAGACGGATTGTTCCTAAAGCTTGCTCTGACAAGAAATAAACTCCTCCAAAACATAAAACACACCATAAACTCCAACTGCGAGTTTAAGTAATGCTACTTTGATCTTGTATTTCAAAATAAACATATAATAGCATTTTCATTGAAGTATAAACAAACCCCAACACACCAAAAGCCTGTATGAATGAACAGATCACTGCCACAAGAAATAGTAGAGACAAAAACAAGAAGGCAGGATTAAGAAAGCACAAGGAACAACTGAGAGATTCTAGAAAGCCCTGTCACCGAAAGAAGCTGAAAACTGCCCTGTGAGCCTGGACAGAATGGAACAGACACTTTTGACTCCCAGCATTTAGGAATTCACATTTCAGTACCAAAAAAGCAAACGTGGCAGTACTATAGGAGAAAATGCAGCCACCTGCTACATAGTCTCCTATCCAAGTCTATGCAAACAGGAAACAAATTTTTCCTCAAAGCATCTGAATGCCTAACACACCAGTACCACTGCATCAGGGACACAAGCTCAGCAGAGAGAGGAATACAGACATCCGTTCTTACTTCTCATTGATAATCACTCCAACTTTGTCCAAACCAATTTTCCTTGTGCATGCATCTCTTCCAATTGCTAGCAGCACCTGAAAAACAGCAATGCCCGTTACTGAGTTTTTAAAACCTCAAACGTGCATTATTTTCATGTGGATATTATTTTCATTATATACTAAGGATTAGTATCTAAGGCTAGCTCACATTAAAGATGAGTATGCTTATGACACAATGAGCATTCACAGACTTCAAGACAAGCCACACCACCACCATGACTTAACTATGCCAGGTTTTAATGAAAAGATTAAATACAGCCAAAAAGCTTTTCCTGGAAAAATACCCTAAGAGTATTCTAAACAAATTGGTTAGAGTCAGATTATTCTTTATTTCCTCGAACTTTTATACCACAGTGGTATTCCAGAACAGGTAACCCCAAAATGCTCTATAAGGAAGGGTCTCTCAGCCAAATCACTGCCAAATAATAGTATCTGTTGAATATTATTTGAACATTTGCTCAGAATGATGACAGACCAGGTCAGATTCATATCCACCCTGTCACCTTGGCTACCTTAACAAGCAAAACAAGTTCTAGCCTATACTATCACAAGGAAAAGTGTCATGTGCTTTGCAGTCTTGGACAACTGCACAGATAACTAAGAACTGCGCTGAAGGATTCAGAGATCTGCGTCAAATCTTTTAGATGACAAAGTACGCCAGATCTTCAGAGCTGAAGGTCTTAAATGCATCCATCGCAGCTCATGGCTTCTACGAGGAATGACAGCATTTCAGTAAATAACAAACCAGATGCTTCCTTAAAGAAAAGGATTTGCTAGGTAAAAACCTTTCACTACTGTGGACCAGGAAAAACAGTATTGCAACACTGTGCAACAGCACTGCTGTTATTGTAAACTTTCTCGTAATACTGGACTTAGACGCACTGAGGCATGTCCTTGTTTTGCGATGACTGGTGCTCTATACAGGTAAATGAGGTCACTGGCACATAGCATCTGCAATCTAAAATCCCAGGCTCACAAACGCTTGTCTTTATGTTTTAAGCATATTTCCAAATAATTTATTTACATCTTACTTTCTTCTTCCTTTCTTCATCAAGGCCTATGGGAATGAGTGGGGTGAGAGGTGATGGAAACAGTTGATCAAACTTATAATGACATCCCTGCCTGCTGCAATTTTACTGTTTTAAAGTGTGCCAGGAAGTTGCCTGACTGACTTGCTACAGGGCCTCAGACGTTTTAATGAAGATGCTGTGTCAACAACAGGTTTTAAGAAGACATGCCAGCTGTTTGTTTAACTCTTACACGGACAATTGTTTTGTGCTAACTCCAGAACATGCTTTAGTTACTATGAAAGCCATCATAAATCATTACTTATGTTTTATGACAAATATCCCACTGGGGAAAAATCCTGCAACTGATACCACATGACCAAGCTCATCAACATGCCTAAGCTAAGAAACAGATCACAAAAGCATGCAAGTGATCAAGTGCCCATGGATTCTGGGACTTTTGTCATATTAATTACCCATCGATTGTGTCCAATTAGCATACTGCAATGATTAAAATAATTAAAATCTAAGCTATGAATAAAAACATCCCACAAAAATCTCAGCCTTAAATGGACATTTTTCATTCTTTATGTTTATAGACAGGACTCACAGTATTGTATTCCCCTTCAATTATTTCATCCCCCTTTGTGGACTTGGATGTAACTTTCAATATGCCAGGAGTTCCTTCCTTAATCTGCTCAACCTACAACGTTGCGGAAGGGGGGGAGGGCGGGACAGGGGGGACAAACAACAGGAAAAAAAGGAAAAAAAGGTTTAATTTCAAATAAATACATGCAAACGTATCTTTCTGAAGCTATATAGGTGAGTTATATTTTGTCCTCATTACTACTGTCCTCAGCTACAGACCTTCCCTTAACCTCCCCCAGGAAACAGAAAGGTGAAAGCTTCCTACAGCTGGCTGCACATGCAAGAGACATGCAAATGTGCAACACGGTTCAGAGAAATTTTAGAGTTCATTCTACAGATGAAAAAGTACTTTTCAACAACTTCCCCAGTTCCTACTTCATATTCAGTATTCAGAGACAGAAAAAGCAAAGTTTCTGACAAAGTTTTGGTCTTCCCTGTCCTTTCTGTATTTTTAATTTAAGAAAGCCTTCTGTACCATCCTACTGACTTTAAAGGATCACTGTTTTAAATGGCTCTTGTTCAAAGGCAGCACTATTTATAATAATTCATTTCCTATCTTCAAATATCCCAAGGAAGGGTTTTAATAAGCACAACATGCAAAATTTCAAAACAGTGTTTGAGAGAGACAAGAAGACCTACTAAAAACACATCCAGCAATTTAAGTTTATGGATATTCTCAACTAGAAACAAGGCCACGTATTTTATTCCCATTGAAATCAAAGTCATGTAGTGAAGGGACAGGGTAAAATACACAAAAATGCATTTTGTGACTAGGGCGAGGGACTGCTTTTCGCACGATGCACCTGGAGAAGCCCACCTGCCAGTTAGTTGAAATGATCTGCGTGTAAAAAAAGCTTCCTTCTTTCTCATCCCTCATTAGAGCCTGCAAAAAGCTATGTCAGGAAGAAAAGCTAGATAATCATCCTTGCTTTTCATACAACATGGAATTTCTGCAATGTAAACATGCATCAAACCAAAGTCCCTTGAAACCTCCACTTTCACACTCACAGAGATGGTCAGACCCAAGGGCTGGCAACTGGCAAGAGCATTTTTTAAGCTGCTCTTGATAGTGGTAAGGGCGAAAATGAACAGTCTGCACTCAATTTAATGACTTAATCCCCAAAGCGTTAAACTCCGCAGCACGCTGGCTTAACACCAAATTGAAAATGGCTTAATACATTATTTCCCATTTCATAATAATTGAGCACTAATTACTGGGAAAAGACATTAAGAAAAATAAACACCCTCTGAAGTCTTTGATAAGGCAATTTTACATTAGAAAAGCTCCAGAATTTATCTATTCCGATTTTCAAACTGAATTTGCCTATACATAACTAGCTGTACTCCTACCAAATTCAACAAAAACTGAGCAAGTATTTAATTACTCTGCCAAATAAAGGATACAGATGGATACTTCTAAAACCCCATTTACTTCTCTGGATAGCCCACTGGTCCTGGGCACATAAGCTGTATTTAGTGGCTGGGAATTTGAGAATCAGCATGAAAGATATGACTATTTGTGATGCACTGGTCCTGATCTTACAGGAAATTATATATTTGCTTAACTATAAGCCTGCAAGAATTCTCATAGATTTCAGGACAAATTCTGAATTTAAGTAAAGTCAGTATTTGCAGGACCACAATAAGCAGGAGTAACAACATTTTGAATGCAACATACACTAATTCATCTAATAAAAGCAATGAATTCTGGAATCTCAGAAAGATACAAAGTCATAAAACACCTGGAGCCTACCTTGATCGGCACAAACTCCCTAATAAAGTTGATTCCGTGTTCTTCCATATATTCACCAATTTTGTTTGCAATATCCTGGTCAAATCCTCTTAAGAGAATGGATCTCACCATTACAGTGACGTCTAATCCAACACCAGCAAGGAATCCCGCACATTCCAAGGCAACATAGGAAGCTCCAACCACCAGGGTTTTCCCTGGACAGTAAGGCAGAGAGAAAAGATCATCACTGGCAAAACAGAAAGAAGGGGAAAACAAAGAGAAGAAAATTAGAGACAACCAGAAGGATGCATTGTGCTTCCTTTATCTAATTTCTTTTCTGTAAGAACAGGACTTTATTCCTCTTCCGGCTCAATAAAGAAACCCAACAATTTTAATTTTGGGGGAATTCAGCTGGAATACAATATCAGTACATGACAAATTAGAATGTTCTAATTAGGAGTACACATGCACACACACAAAAAAAGGAACATGGTAATTTTCTATCACCACAAAAATTGTCCTTCCCGCCCCCCCTTTTTTTGTTAAAAAAAGGTAGATTGGTTTCTTTAGGCTTTTTGAATGTGAATCTCGCTTCAAATACATTTTCCTGCAAATTTCGGCTCCTAAGAGCTAAAAGGAAGAGGAAGGAGTTCACCTTTATGGTGAAAATACCATCTCCACTTCTTTGAAGACTTATCCTTTTGCTAAAGCATTATAAACAGTGCCAAATATATACAGACAATAAAGCAAATGAATGCAAGCCACAGTAACAGGCAGAGATAGAAGCAGGAAATTATGGAAAACATGTTTATGTGCTTGCTTTCTATCTCTTTCAACTGCTTCATCAAACTACATCAGTTCTACCACACTTTGGACTTAGACTATAAAGCCAGGGCTTCTCAAGGAAGCACTCATGGAGGCATCACACTTGCTCAGCATGTATTTAAGCAGAGGCTGGCAATGCAGTTCTCCAAAAATTTCAATCTAATCCAAATGTCTCTTTCTCAGCTCAAACTGCAAAGGCCAAACAAAAATGCTCTCTGCAATGTTGTAGTGGAATAAAATGTGATTATGTAATTAAAGGCTACAAAATAGTTCCTATCCCCCAGGGAACCCACGGATGATCACACAGACTGCTTCAATCTGATAGTCTTGAACTCTTGCATTCCTGACTCTTTGGCTTTAATGCTTTCCAAGCGCTACTTTGCAGGCAACACGTATCATCTGTTACCTTTAATTTCAGCACTATTTATTAGAAGGGAAACATACAACATGGTGTTTTAATTCCACAGGGATTATGCCAGTTATTTATTTCATTGCTTTAAGTTTACAAGCCCGTAATTCCAACTTCTGATTCTGCATTAAGCAGCTGAAAAGTTAACCTGATACAAAACCACATTTCGGCTGCATATCACTTTTGGTCAAAATTATGCTAGAATTGTTTGGCCTTAACAATTAAGCAGACACTTGAAACCAGTTTTCCCAAAAGCTGAATTAACTTCCTGAGCAGCTGAAAAAAAGACTGGGTTGAGTTTCAAGACTGCCCTGATGCATGAAGACAGATACATTTCTACTGGCTTCATAACATCCACTGCTTTGCAATTCCCACTTTCCTTGGTATTTGAGCAGAGAGATATCTTCCAGGCAGACAGCGCTCTTCATTATCAAAAAAACCTTCAGTATATGGACTGAAGACCGTAAGGAACAGAGAAGAAGTGGATGTATGGGTAACTGGGACAGAGCTGATGAATTAGTTTTATAATGGACAGGCACATGATTCATGCTCTTCTCAGTTACTGCTATTATTGGTCAGAGACAGAACCATTCTGGCCAGCCACTCATAATCCTGAGGTCTCTACGAGACACCAATATTTTTTGTACCTTAAAATCCATCTATAGCTGTTTGCCTTCTCTTCCCCCTAACAAAAAGTTACATTGGAAAGAAAACCAGCAACCAAGCAGCCCTGCTCATGTTTCACCACTTTCTTTTACAGGTGAAGCATTTACACATGGTGAATGACTTCATCCTGCTCCCTGGTATTACCTGCTAATGCAGTATTCCTTGTCTCCAGGTATACCCAGGTATCGTGGTCGTTCCCCAGTGGCAATGAGAAATCTCTCAGCTGTGTACAGCTTCTCAGCTCCTCTTTTATTTGTCGCCTGTGGACAAAGTAATAGTCCAAAGTGAGTATTTCACAGCCCCACCAAAGGAAAAATTATTCTATTTTAAAAGCATTTCTACTCATAAAGTACTACAGAAAGGCTCAGCAAAGATGGTTAGCAAGTACCTTAACTGTGTGTGGCCCGACAAATTCTCCATATGCATTCTCGTATGTGACTTTTTTCTCTCTCAGTGCAACCCGATAACCCCAGTTCAGTGAACCAATGTAATTCTGCACAGATTCTGTCATAGTCATCCAGTTGTGTTTAACTGTTAGAAACAAAAGAGAAAGGTTCATCTTTCAGTCTTCTTTTCAGTTCTTTTTCTCATACGGATTTTTTTCATGACCCAGTCACCTTTGTCTTACCTGTTTTTTCCCAGGGTAACTACTGAAATTCAAATAATTACATCAGTGTAGACAACAGGAGAGGTCACAGGGGAACAGATATGACATAAGCCATGGAAAATTAGACTTACTGCATTATCCATAGTTTTCTATTGACACATGCATATTAGAGCCAATATAAAGTAAAAATTCATCTTCTTATATCATAGTGACAGCAACTGAGGGCAGGGAAAAGAAATCCTTGCCTGCAATTATCACGAAGTTTTAACAGTGGAGATTCTGAGGTATTCCCTTAGATGTGTTACATTTAAAAATAGACTAATACCCTACTGCTTTTATTCATACAGCAATCTTACCAAATACTATTGTGATCAGAAGCTATTAATAAACAGATCAAACGCTGCAAGGCAATAAGCATCATGGCTTTAGACTTGAAAAGCACTTTGCTTCTGTGTAATCTCTCTGAAGTTGCCTCACATTGTTAAAGCCAGCAGATGCCGAATTGCAACAAGCACTTGATTGACTGTGGAAAGAATCTCTATTTTCAGCACAAATGACAAAACTGAAGTGCTCTCCTCCTTTACCTTCTTCTGGGAACTGCCATCCGAATTTACGTGAATCTTGCAAGGCTTGTCCCAGTAAAGCTGCCTGGTGCATCAATTTTTTAGGTATACAGCCCACATTTACACATGTTCCTCCAAGACCTGAGAGAAAGGAGAAGAATGTGGTTTTCACATCAGTGCTGCTTATCTAAAGGGAGAATCAGTGTCTCTGAGTAAAGCTCCTTTGTAGCAGGTTTACAATGAAGAGAAATTTACCCCATGAGTTTCCCAGAGGTGTAGGCGTGACAAAGTCCAGCACCATCACTTTCTTTTCATATTTGGCAGCCTCCTGCAAAACAAATTAAGACATGTATCTAAACATTAGAGGATAAATTTGGAGTAGATGATAACTTCATGTATTGCTGAAAAGCTTTGTGACTTTTAATTAAGCAATAATGAAAGATTTGCAAGGGAACAGCCAGTCATTAATCTTCTAAATTAATCTGTACACTCAGTAGGAAAAAAAGATGAAAAAAAAAAATTGGCATTCATTCTGCTACACAACAGCATGGCACCAGTGGATACGCAGAATACTCAAGAGTCAAACCTCCTCTTCTCCATCCTGTCAGTTCCTTCACACTACTTCCCAACATGCCATTTACTTTTTACATATTTAACCAATTCTTCATTAACCTAGTTTTCGCTTCAAAGACTGTTTCTCACACATTGTTTTGAATCCACATCACACAATGACATGATCAGTCATGCGGTGAAGAATTACAACTGTGCTTATCCAAACTTCTTTTCTTGTAGAAGGGAACACTTGATTTTAAGTACTATCTCTAGTTATCAGGATCAGCTCTTGCTCTCCAAGCTAGATAACCTGTGGCAAGTTTACTTTACTGTGCAATTTCATCCAGACTAGAAAAGTGGTAAGTTTATTTCATGTTATTTCTCCTGAGAAGTTTCACTAGCAAATCTACAATCAGTGTGTGTAAATGGTATTGAGAACTGGAATTTCTATACTGATTCTATTGTTCTTTGTGCTTTTAAAGAATAAGGCAAAAATCAACAGTGATAACTGGTACCAGAGAAAAACACTTAAGTACTACATAGCTGAGAAAGAACAACAGTGGATTCCCCCATGAGATGCAGCAAATAATTTTAATATTTAGAGTAACCACAACTTTGCTGCATCACATGATGAGTTCTTAGACATGCAAGCAATGACAAGTAGAGGCACAGCATATTACCCTGAGGCCTTGGGTTTGGTTTGGGAGGAGCTAGGCAGCCTTCAGTATTACTTTACCAGTAATACTTGTTAATCCAAACACTTGACAAACAGAATTTCAATTTGAAATATATCTTGCTTCATGCAAAATACAAATCATATTTCAAATAATGCAGGCTGTAGACACCTTTGGAAAATATTAATGCACTGGATATGCTTCTGATAAAGGTCAAAATTGGCCAAGAGGGTAACTTCTATCCATCAGTAGCACCTTGAGAAAGTTCCTCGGAAAGGTGCTTAGGGACTGAGACATGTTATTAATGCTCCTTTATAATGACAACTCTTACACACAGCTCAGAAGAGCTTTACTAGTGTTAGCTAAATAGAATGCATGGATTCCTAAGCTTACACTCAGCTATATGTTCACATAATACAGCACAGCATTGTGTCGCCACCTCAGCAGAGATCACAACCAGATACAACCACTTCTGCAGAATGATATGCCCACAGTAACAAAACCTGCCCCGCAGGCTTTCAAACCTTACTGAATTAAGTGCAGTGCTGCATGAGCACAATCAGGTTGCTTAAGGCTGAAGATGTCCTGCGTGAACTGATAGTAAAAGCCTGGCACTTCAGCCTGTGTCTGAAGTGGGTTGCACAAAGTCAGCTTGGCAGCATTTGCACTCACTGTGGAGACATGCCTCCAAAATAACAACCTTGAGCACAATACAGATAGGAAAAGGAAGACATGCACACAAAGCTGCACGTGTCATACTGAAAAGCACACATTTAATCAACCTAGAGAAACTGCTGCACACCTCAGTGTAGATATTTGGAACTTGGTATAAGAGTTGTGAAGTTTTGGGGGGGTTTTCCCCCATTTTGTTTTGCTTTTTAAAGCACTGTTTGTTAATTCACAAACAAAAGTAAGAAGAGTAAGTCAGAAGTTTATAAGTGCAAACCAGTTTCACTTCAGCTTTGTGAAACTGATTTGAAATACACATATTACTCTTATAGTGACTTTATTGCTCTACCATCTCCTGCTCTACTCACTTGAGAACACTAATAAGCAATATACTTTAAACCCAGAATTGAAGGAAGAAGGCAGTTTATCTTCCTAGCTACATACCTTTTCTGTCCCACAGCTGAAAAATGATGCAATAAACATCACTGCTGTAGCTGCATAACCTAACATATGCATACAACAAAGCAGAACAGTCTCCTTATGGAAACATCAACAGATGGCTTTTTATTAATGCAGATTGGTTTTGCACTACTGCAAGCTCCCTTTAACTAGTTACTCTGTTCTGTCCTAAAATGTCCCCATCCTATGAAAATCAGTGTTTGCCTCTCTTTGCAGGATACCAGAATTTTTATACGTCACAGAATCACAGAATGGTTTGGGTTGAAAAGGACCTTAAAGATCACCCAGTTACAATGCCCCCTGCCATGGGCATGGCAATCACCATCCACAAGAGCAGGCTGCTCCCAAGCCCCGTCCAACCTGGCCTTGAACACTGCCAGGGATGGGACAGCCACAGCTTCTCTGGGCAACCTGTTCCAAAGTCTCACTGCCCTTATAGTGAAGATCTTCTCTTCCACCCTATTCCATGACAACAGCATGCCTATTGATGTGAAAGTAGTAAATTACTGGAATAGATCATGGACATATGGCATATTACAATCCACCACTCAGCACCACACTTTTCCATTGTAACAGTTCTTCTAAGGAACTGAGGCTTGGTGTGAATCCAATTCTACGCTGGAACAGTCTCCTCATTTTCTGTCACTCCTCAATTTATTTCCTTCGCTTTTTAAAAGAAATGCCTCCTATCTATCTGGAAGAATTATCCAGCTCCAGGTCCTGAGCAACAAAATAGCATTATTTCTAAGAACACTAAATTCACTTCTGAATAGTTCATTCTGTCACAGTGAGCAGAGGCGCAAGATGCCCAACTACTGATGTAAAGGAGAGTTCCTGTCTTACATTAAATTTCAGCAAGTTTCAAATATCTGGGATAATGACAACCCTAAGAACTGGTATATTCTGCACCATTCTGGATTCTCTTAATTAATTCTAAATAGGCTTCTAAAAGCAATACCCTGAGAATTATAAGTTATTTGGCTACAGACAAGAAGTACCAGACCTTAGAAATGAAGGGTGAAAACCTAACTCTGCTGAAGTACAGACAAAATCTAAATTTATGCAACTATATAAGCTCACAATTCACAAAATCTCCCTGATTGTCAAGAATTAAAACAACATGCATAACTATTTCTGAACAGCTACTACTTTCAGATAAAACTAGAAACCTCCCAATACTAATTTTGAATAGTTTTTAAGTCTTCTTCAATTATGAGTTGAACTATAATTCAACTACTAATGAACGCCGTTGAGATAGCTACCTGCTGTTTTTCAACAGCATCATCTCCCATTAGGGGGATAAAATTTCATTCTATTAAGAAGTATACCATTTTTACGCTTTCCTGCTCCAAAATATAAGGGAAATACTATTATAAAAATGGGGCTAACCTCAAAAGAAATCCCACTGATCACATAGAAATGTTATGCCGCTACAGTGTCAAAGATACCCAGATCCAAGACGTTGAGGATGTCACCCACCTACTTACAAAGCAAGTATAGATCTCTAATTTCTTTCTCATACCTTGGCAGCTGCCAGACCACCAGAGCCCCCACCAATGACAATGAGATCATAGTCGTAGGAATGCGGCACCGTCGTATGCCCGTTCATTTCTCGCTGTTTTCGAAGACTACCTTCCATATCTGCCTGAACAGGGAAAACAAAAAGGATTAGAGAACAATGGAACACTACTCACAGAGCTCAAAAACTAGTATTTTCATCAGCAAATATTGTGCTAAGGGAACATAAGTGCATCTGAATTTTCTGAGCTCTGCTTTTAATTAGCTTTTAAAAAATTAATCTTCTTAATTCATCCTTGAATGGCTCAGATCTTACCAGATACTAAACTATGAATTTTCTCGCTGTTGGAGCCCTGGGTTTCCTGGTAGAGCTTAGTTTTCCACATAAACACAACTCCAGAGACTCCTCATGCTCTGTACTCCAGGTCGAGGTACATCTCTTCTGACACAGGCATTCTATCAATTTATTTTATTGTTTTCATCTGCCCTGGACTTTCCTAATTAGTGTTTTTCCCCTCTCCCTGCATATATTAGGAGGAAAATATGACAACATATACAACATTGTAATAATCTGCAATTACCAATCTTAACAATAATAAAAATTATACCAAAGAATAAACAGAACTGGGTGAAGAAGGAAATTTCTGAAAACTACACTTTTGTAACACGCCTTTGTTTATTAGTGTGTGGGTTTAGCATTGGTTTAACTTTGGCACCAAATGGATCAAGTGTGATGGCTACAATTTCACAAGAGACTTATTTTTTTTAATCACATGACTAGCACAGAAAAACAACCCACAAGTGCTAAAATGCATTTTGACAGCTATTTGCCATGAAGAACACTGCACTGTCTTCATATACTCTTTCCAAAATGAGCCTTTGTACTTCATTTGTGAAGCTCTGGTTTATCTGGCTTTTGGACCTTCAAGCCTTTGGAGTGGATGACAAAATTCTCATGCCTCTCTAACCACAGGACAAGATTGGAGCAAGTCAAAATCAGACTCCTCAGGTGTAAGTCTGTGAGTATCTACTGAAGTAATCACAAAACTTTCAGCACCACAAAAGTAAATTAAGAAATCCATACTCAGTCACCCTACAAATCCACTCATTTGTATTCAACTGTTTCTATCTGCCTAACTAGGTAGGACTTGATTCAGTACTATTGGAATAGTCATGGCAAGAAAAAGGAATGAAAAAAAAAACCCAAAAAACCAAAACCCCAATGAAGTTTCCTTTCTCTTTCAATCTTACTTTTGTTTTGCATTAAGCAACTCTTGGTGCTCAACCCACTGTACTGTCGCCTTCCTCTGAGGTTAGATTATTCCCTTCCCCTCTCTATAGTTGCATCTACCCTAGAGACTGCTGCCAGCATAGGCAAAACTTCTCTATGCTTCCATCAAGTTATGCAAAAATGCCAGCAGAAATTCAGACTATGCATCTACCTGTAGAAAATTACATTTTAATAGTAGTTCATAAGTCTGGGTAGGATGTTAATAGTAGAAACAAAACCTAGAAAACACCTGAGGCTGCTGCGAAAACACCCAAAACCACCTCATCTTCCTTCCTCTTCTCCTCTTACTCCACCACCCAAACACATAATCCTACCACTGAATCTACTCTGAGCCCAGTTCCCCTTTTTTCTAGTTTTCCTACATGGCCATTGGCCAGGCTTAAACTTCCTATTGCAGAGCAAGAGTCAAAAAGGAGCACATGCTGTATTATGATATGCAGTTTCACTTTATTCATATTTAGGGGCACAGAATTAGACAAGGTGTGCCATTCTTTCCCAACACACTCCTTGTTTGCTCAGTGGCAACATCATGGTGTGAAACTTAAGGGCAGACTAAGTCCCACACAGTCATTAGACCCAACTACTAAGAACGGGATCTTTATGATGCATATAGAGAAACCACAACACCTACTCAGGAAATTTGCTTCGATCACTGCTTGTATCACGCTACTTCTTTTTTTCTTTTAAGAAAAATGCTTCCTGTTTTCACATGGATTAAGAAACTTCAGCTTTTATTCCCTACAGTTTGGTTCATTTTTCATTAGTTCTTCATAATAATTCTTCATGAAAACACATTAAAAGTTCAGACCAAGTACATTACAGCCTTCCCCTTTGAAACCACCTCCCAGAACCCCGCTCCAGAGTGGCCACAAGAACAAGTTCCACATCCCATTTACCGGGGAAAGTCATTCATGACCATGATCCCATCCTGATCACGGATCTCCTCCACTCTCCTCCCAAGAACTACAATTTTAAAAAGAAAGCCTACAGTCTCATTATTTTTCAGTGTCAAAACTAAATCAGACTTTAAAACATACCTCCCCCTACCTTTAAAGTTTTCTCATCCTCTTCTATTTGCTCCTCCTGTACAAACCCAAATGGCTGTGAACTTTCTGCTGTTACACGGCACTGCCCTTCTTGCAGCTTCGGCACTCCCTCTGTGAAATAAAGAGTAAAATAACGTAGTGTCTGGAGAGACCTCCCTTATGAAGGCTGTGCACCTCAAGGGAAACCGTCTGGGGGAGTGGCCTGGCAGCTTCATCGTTTCCTCTTCAGCAGCATGCCTGTCTCGGGGGAGCGTTTCCTAAGGCTACTGATGAGTCATTTGCAACGTTAGGATGACTTGCTATATTTTTCTCTTGAATAAAATCCCATACAAGAGTTGGCTGGGATTTCAGTACTTTCTGCCAATCTAACAACATGCCTGGAACAAAGCAAGGAAATAAGATTTCCTGGGGCTAATCCTGAAACTTCATTCTTAAAGCAGAATTATTGGTTTTACCTTTCTTGCCCAGAAAGGGATTTTTTCATGCTGATCTGCTGTATTTTTTCAGTCTCGTACTTCTTAAACTGAATTAAAAGGTTTTGTTTTTCTCCCGCAATTAGTTCCCTACAAACTTATTCCTGTTCAATTTACTGATGTAACTGGTTTTTCTGTGCACTGCCCACCTAATTCCTGTCATACAGAATTGCTCATACTATGAAATCCTCTAAACAAATGTACTCAAAGTCTGCAAAAGGTCTGTTTGCCCACTGGTCATAAGTGATTTTATATAGGTATTGGAGAAAAGCTTATTAGTTGGAAGGAAAAAAATGCATCTTTGCACATAGAATCATAGAATGGTTTGGGTTGGAAAGGATCATAAAGCTCATCTAGCTCCAACACCTCCCACTAGACCAGGTTGCTCAAAGCCCCATCAAACCTGGCCTTGAACAGTGGGTGACACTTTATTTGGTATGGCATGGAAAAACACAAAAAAGAAGAAAATGTTCTATTTAATTGCAATCCATTATCAGCTCTGCCTTCCTACACATAACTCTGAATTATCTTAAGCTGAATTTCCTGTAAATCGGTCAGCACATGCTTGCACTTAATCACATACATACTTTGCACTGCACAGCCAGCATCAATGAGCAAACTCTGACATGTGCACATACTTAAACAGCCATACTGAATGTGCATACATTCCTCAGACAATGAGCCCACAAACTTGAGGAGCATTCACAGACACACACACACACAAGCCTAAAGGCAGTCATTAAAAATTGTGCTGCAATTTCATCATCTCCAATTTCCCCTCTGAAACTTGGTGATAATATTCCTTTATCTTACAAAGGTACTGGGAAGGGCACTTTGCTGATGTTGGTAAAGGGGTTTGCAGATCAGAATTGTTATGCCATAGTTAATGTTAGTGATGGATAATAAGTGGCCTATTCTAGCTTGAGGAAGGGATGTAGGAATTAATCTGTGTACATACATGTGCATGTAAAGAGAAAAGCAAGGATGCAGGTTTCGAATGCTAGTCACAGTCTTCACAAAGCAGTATGTTTTTCTTCAGTATATTATAAAGCTACAGTCCTGCATGTTCCTGAAGCAACTGAAGCCTTGTATTTTATTCCTGTAACAAGTCTGAACAATCTCAGGAATGTTCACCTAAAGCTGTATCTTCAATGAGATAAAAATCAAGTCTTTTTCCAGCACACGTATTTATATAAACATCTCTAATTATTTTCAGGTAGATTTGTACTAGAAGTACCAAGCTTTAATAATAGCCTCAAAACCCAAAGGCAACTTCTGGCAGAGACTTGAAAGAGTCTGCATGCAGGTGCTGCAAAGGGCCTCTCCCTTGCTGGTTTGGGCAACCTGCCACAGGCAGGATGACAAAGCAGAAAGTGCTCTGTGCGTCACGTGCTTGCTCTCCATAAAATTCCAGCCATTAACGGCAATTACAATAACCTGCACTCCTGATGAATCAATACTTTCCAGAAATCAATCAGCAGACACCTTTTTGTAGTGTAAGAGAACCTGTGCCATGGAGACGCTCTGGATAATCCTCAGACATAGTGGCGAGGGCTTTTTCTGCCCATAAGCATCAGTGTTACTTCAGCACATCTGTAGGAATTCACAAACACTGCAGGAAGATCCAGTGAGGCTCTTACCCTGCCCCACCACCACCTGGGTTTTTGTTCACCCCAATCTGAAAGGTGGTGGCTGTTGAGGGCTATCTCCCCTGCGACCTGCAAAGTGCTCTTTGATGTGAGGTGAACCAATCTAACTAATCACTACTACCCAAAGGGGACAAGCCTACTCTCTTCCACCACACTGTGTTTTTAATTTGTGTTGCTGTCTGCGTACTTGGCACCAGCTCTGGCAGTCAAAAGACCCTTACATGAGCTAAACCAAGGGAGAAAACTAACACAGGAGAAGGAAAGATGTGGACAGTTTCCCACCAGCCAAACAAGCTCAGGGAAGGGTCCTATGAGCTCCACAGCTGGTGTCAGGTAGAAGGCATACCCATACCAAACAGGAGAGAGGAAGAGGAGGCAGCAACATAATCTCTTGCTGGTAGCAGAAAACTCCACATCTGCTTAGCAGCTTCTTAAACCAGTGGAAAACCCCACCTATTTAGTGTTTACCTGAATCCATTTCTGAAGCAGACTACACTAAGCCTCACTGACACTTCTTGAGCAGGGAAAAACCCCCAAAACCAAACAGCGAAACAACTACGGCATTTTTAATCCATATCCTTCCTTATTGGGAGTGAGCTTCCTCACAAATCAAAGTCCTCCCCTGGTACCAAGGCCTCTGAACTTTTGACTCTTGGTTGTGTAACTTCTACCAGAGGAGCAAAAAGACTCAATTGATTTCAGAAGGCCTTGACCAGGCAGGAACGTGACCAGCCACAACAGCACAGAAGACCTTCATGAGCAGAACTGCTCCAGGATAAGAATTGCCTTACTCTGCAAAAGCATCCTCACAGGGATCCAACAGGCTGCTGAGACACAACAAGAGGAACCACGGAAAGCACCTGCCCTTCAGCTCCTTGTCATGAAGGTCTGTAAGTGATACTTCAAGGCATATGTCTTCACTGATTTATCTAGATTTTCTGTACCACATAGGACATTATCAACAAGAACAAACTTCACATTTTTGACAAAACATGTGATTAAAAAATAGCTGTGTCTAACTCCATTAGTTCAGAAGATGCCCCCAATTTTGTAATGCTAAGGAACAAGCATGCAATTTGCTTTATACCCTTATCTTCAGGCACCTGAGAAGTAGGGGCTATTTCATATGATGAATGTTTTACCTTATGCTCAAGTGAACTTTTCAGGTGGAGAAACTTTCAGCTCATCCTTCTCATAGATTTGCTCATTTCTTCCTTTTCAACACAGGTCACTACTTCCTCTGTTGCATAAACTCAAACATTTGGAATTAATGGTATCAATTGGCCATTATATCATCCAGATCATGACAAGGGGGAAAAAGCCAAGCCTTTTAAATACACATTTCCAGCCTGGATCATGTAAAGATCCATGCCAGAGGCTGCCTTACAATCACCTGAACTGACAAACCTGTGAAGGAATGGAAACCTGGGGCTTTGCTTACACACACAAAGCTCTTGCTTTACCTATTAAACTGTCTTCATCTCAACCCATGAGTTTTCTCACTTTAACTCCTCCATGCCACTGAGGGGGAATAAGCGAGTGGCTGCAAGGTACTTCGCTGCCAGCTGGGGTTAAAACACAATGCTCATTCTCAAATTCAAAAAACCACCAAGCTTCAAGACTGACAAGTAAGAGAGGAAAGTGCATTTTCCTAAGAAATTGGAAATTTTCCTGTTATTGCTTATATTTATTCAATGTGTTGCTGCAAAGTGCTTTAGTTTTCATTGCACTCCAGTTAATCCCCTCTTCATATCTAAGAGCTTAAGACTTCTTCCATTTAAATAAAACATAGCTTAAACGGGATCAACATCAAGATATAATGTAGAATTACTTAATTTTGCCCTTACATGAAACAGGGTATGCAAACAGAAACTCGTGAGCTCTGCTTTGGCACAGATTTCTGTTAACACAGTCCTGGACTGTAGTCCTTGGTGTTACTCCAAAACATCTATCTCCATGAAAACATAAATTCTTTTCTACCCCAACTATTTGAGCATAAAAGGCATTTAAAAGCATTTTTATAACTGGCAAAACATGTAGATACAAATTTTCTTCTGGAAACTTTTTATCCTAAGTGTGAAGTTCTTCAAGTCAGAACAGAAAAAAGCCTCATCACTGTCAGCAAATCAAATACAGGTAACACACTGAAATGGCAGAAAATAATAGAAAGCTTCACAGTGCTGTTTTCTCAAAGGACAATAAAACTCTACTGAGAACTTTTAATCTAAGCTCTATATAGCAGGGCAGGAATTACAAAACCAAGGCAAGCCAAAGAAGAAACACTGATGAATGCCAGATCAAACGAAAGGCAAACTTTCAAGTGACATCTGAGGGCCTGATTCAACCCTCTCTACACCCAAGGGAAAAGCTCCCACTCAAAGGCCTTAAGTGACAAAATTCACACCTGTCAGGTCAATCTCCTAATAAACATATGACTATGACTCAGCAACACTCTCCAACTTGCTTTTCAGTCTTGACTGTGTTTTGGGCTCCAATCCACCAAGCACCCTTGCATCCAAGAATGAGGATTGCTAATGCAGGGCAAGCAGCTCAAAACTGAAATACTTCATTTTCAGCTTCTACACAACCAGGCACTCAAGCTTATAACCTTATAACCTGTTGCATCCTGATAGTCTGCAAAAAGGGTTCTGAAATTGGCCTCAGTTCCTAGCAAAAAAGTAACTCCTACTTCCAGATACTTTTTTTTCCTTTTCCAGGGATCCCTGCAGCTAACATGAAAGTCCAACCAGAATATAAAAAGGTATTTTGCTTTACTGATTTCAACCAGGGTATCACTGTACTCTTTGGCTTGTTATGAAAAGTCCTACAAAGCATGTCTCTGCCATAATAATTACGGAACTTGAGACCTCACTGCAACAAGACCAGGCTTTCTCGCAGACCTTCCTGGTAGTGCTATTACCACCACAGTCCTTAGCAGTATTAGACAATTGGTACCTGCCCTAGAAAGTCTTCAGCCATTACTCTTACGTAATTGTTTACAGTAAACCATATAGGAAATAGCCAGGTTGCTCTAATTAGCACTAACAGGGATGCATAACATCACATGCTGACCTCAAATATTTCTATAACATCTACAGTGCAAACGCTATGGTCTTAAACAGAACAAGATATGCAAATTAAAGGTGAACTTCAGATTGTCTCTTCCTCAGTAAAAAGGCAGGTAAGGCTAAATTATTTAGGTATCTTTGACCTTTTCCATTTTCCACTTTATTTCATTGTGAACTAAGTTGACTAGGTTATGAAACACTTTTAATTTGAAGTTTTTCTGTCTCTGGACCTGTAGTAAAAGCTGTCACAGCTCACACGAAGATTTATCTTTATGGAAAACATCATCTTACAACACTGATAATTTTAACATGGATTTTTGTCTATTCCCTTCAAAAGCTGCTGTTGCTTTTGGATTTACCCATATTATTATAATGCTTTGTCTAACCCAAATCAAAGCAAAGGAAGCTGATTTCTGGTATGACTACCTGTAGCTGTATCATGCTCACAGTGCCTTCCGTACTGGCTCACCCTTCATTTGGGATGACCTGAAAAAGCTGAGCATCCTGCTGTTTTTCCTTTAAATTCCTGTGGCCAACATAAACCTGTGGCTCCCACAAACTGTGATTAATACTCTCGTGCTACTTTTTTTTTTCTTTCCTGGTCAGTCAATAAACAACTCTCTGACAGCAGAAGGAAGTAGCAGCAGCCACAACTGAACAAGTGTGGCACCTCAGGCACAGAGAGGTGAAACAGTACTTAGGAGGGATGGAACAGGATCTCCTGGTGCTGGTGCCATCCATTAGTCCCCACTGCCACTGGCCACGCCTTCATTGTCTCTTCCACAGCTAAAGCCATTTATTCATTCCTACACATCTCTTTGTAATCAGGGTTGCATTTGAGTCACAGAGAACATCAAAAAAAAGGATGGAAAACAGCTCTCAAGTGACTGTTTTTTGTCGGACAAGTCAGTATTAAAAGTGAACATGGTTAGAGGAAAACAAGCTTTTTGCAAGTTATCTCCAAGAATGGGCTTGAAGTTTAAGGCAGGTATTGCACCATGGAAAGTACTTGGGTACTTAGCTCGGAAGCCTGTGACTTTTTTCCCTGCCCAAGCAGGGCTTTTTTAAGGGTGGGGGAAGGCCCACTTATTTTAGTCCAGAGTAATCAAAGCTCCTTGTCTCCGAAAAGGCAAAAGGACTTGGTCAGAACAATTTAATCCTGCTTGTGGTATCCCAGCAAAGAATGACACAGCATTTCTACGAAGTGAGGGAAGCAGGGCAGCCTAACAGGACACTGCCCTCCAAACTGTCTTGCCACCTCAGTCATACAACAAACCAATCTGATACACGCAGGTTCTGACAAAGGTCTAGCTGGAAAAAGCTTTGAAAGATGGGTGTAAAACAGTAAACATGTTACACTTCCGTGAGCTAGAATTGGAGATACGCTTGCTTTGTATCAGGCTGTGCAAACAGTGGGGGAGTTAAGGAAGTTAAGAGCTTCCTTCCCATCATACTGGGGATGCAACACCATGGTGCAGGTGAGGTGACCATGGCAAACAACACTTTCTTCTCCAAGCAGCTGACTCAACAAGTAAAACAGGCAAGTTTGCAAGAGTAGAAGATGAAATGAGATGGCATCTCAGTTCACTACGTAAAAAACAGTTCATTAGCAGATCTTTAAGAAAAGCTAAGACTACATTAGGGTAAGCTATTATAATTTTCTTTGGAAATATAAGTATTTGCATGCTTTACTTCCTTCCTTCCTTTGCATTTGTATCTCATATGCAAATAAAAGTGCTAGGTCAGATACAGCCGTAACAGCCAAAAATTACCACCCAACCACCCAGTTCCAAGGGGTTTACCACAAATGAGTCCAACTACATAATCAACACTACAAGGCACAAAGAGTATAAAAAGGAAAGGCAATATGCTAAGAAAGCAACAGATGTGAGCTTTTTGGAAGAAAAACAGCAGATGAAACCAAACTGAAGATGAGGAAAAAGAGGTGGTGTCAAATATAGCTTGGCAAGTTAGAGTATGGCTCTGTGAGGAAGACCTACACTGTGACACCACATTCAAGAAAGGAAGTTACTGACAAGGATGGATGAAGAAAACATGAACAAGCACTGGAAAAGAATTTCACAGGAAATACGAGTCAAGATGCTACAGACTGGATGGCAGCTGCATTACAACTGGCAGGTATCAAAAAACATATCAAAGTCAAGGCGGCATCAAAGATAAAGCTTTCTCAGGAGACAGGAGTGGTCAAGTGTACTCGTTTTAAACCAGGGGAAAAAGAAGTTACCAATTCAGCACACTAAAAAAGCCACAGTGTACAATTTTACCTGGAATTTGGTTTGCACAATCAAAACAATAGCAAGACACCCTACCAAAGGATGCCCACAATGGGCTTAACTGAGGAGCAACATTTGGACAGGAATAAGCAGTGAAGTTTTATCTTCAAGGAAGTCTTGAAAATAAAGAAACCATAACAATGGACTGGAAAAAGGGAGATGAGTACCATACACTGTTAGGGCTAAGCACTGTTCCTGCTCACAGGAGAAATCAAGGGGATGGTGAAAACTGTGAACAAGGGCAGAGGAAGGACATGGGCAAACACTATGCCACCTCCAGGAGTCAAGCCCACTCTACTGCTCTCCACAAAGAGTGCTATGACACGTCTGTTATTGTTACACCTGAACAATTCACATGAAAATTATATGGTCACAACATCTGCAGGAAATACTGCAAAAATACAAATATTTGGGGCCTCAGTACTCAGATACATACCTAAATGTCAGTGCAACTTAATTACTACTGGTGTTTGTATGTCAGCACAGAACTAGGACCACCAAAGTTGAACCCTCTGTTACTCTACCTCACAGTTAAGCTGTTTTCAGAGGCTCTCTATTACATATAAGCACTAAAAATGAGGAGCGGTGATTTTAACAACGCTCTTTGTTAGTTCACTTTGTAGAATCCTACCCAGATTTAATTCCAGGCCCACTAGGGAGTGTGCCCCAAGTACCCAGTCCTGAAAGGAGCAAAGCAACTTCATGCCTGAAAGTCTACTTGAACTTAAACCACAACTGCTCTTAAAATTTAACTAGTATGAGGATCTGGAGGGAAGAAAAGCAGCACTTGAGGTTATACCAAGGTCGAGCCCCTCAGAAACAAACAATATGTTTTAGGAAACAAAACCTGCATCCCAGGCTACCTGAATTCTGTAGTAAAACACATATTTATAATACTGAAAACTAAAGCTGTGTGGAAATAACAAACAACAACAACAACAAAAAAAAAGTCAGGAAAAGCATTATCTTCTGAGTTATTGCCAATTTTCATACCTTTACAGCTACAAAATGTCATAAATACTGCATATGCAAAATGTAATTATTGACGTAAACTGAATGCTATTTGAAGATTGTAGGATAACCTTTTTGAAAGCACAAGCTAAGGACAAAAGAAGGTATTTAACAGTTATGCAAAATATATATAAGTACTTCATGTTTTTACTTTTTCCTGTGCTAGCCACCATTTTCCTTGCCAGCTTCCCTCATTGCCATTCCTAACCTTTACCTTTTTAAACATTCTTAGATCTCACAGCAAATTAGTAACTCTGAATTTATTCTTCCCATTGACAAAATGATGGAAAGGTAGGAATAGACCCAGAGAGTAACTAAGAAATTCTTACATCTAGAAACTGACCAATTTCTTCCTCCTCCTACACACATCAGTTTAAATATGCTTTGTCCAAAAGATGTATGTAGATATTAAACAAACCCTACTCCCTGATATGACTAACTATAGAAAGGGGTGAACTTGAGATTGTTCATGTTTTAGAGACTGTTAAACAATGAGTGACTAGCTTATTTGAATTATATTTCAGTTTTAAAGTAAATTATGTACCTCTGTTTGCATTTCTGTAATTATTTGGGTTTAATCATCTATTTAGCCTCTTCCACAGCACCCACAACTCATCTCTTGTTCTTGATGGATATTAAGAACTCTGACTTGTTCCTTCAGGAAGTGGGCGTTGGGTTACAGATAATAACCCACTGGTACACAATCATCCCAGAGGCATAACTGCCTAGATGCTGAAATAAAAACCTTGACGTCACAGTTTAAACCAGATTTCCTGGAGCAGTACTTTAAGACACTGCCAGAGCTGTAGAATGGGCAGCAGGGAGTAGTAATGTCTTAAACTGAAAAACCAAAGATACAGCAGAGCATATAAAAAAGAACATATTGTTTGGACTTTGGTTTAAGTCATTTAGCCTCAATGAGTCAGCTTCACAGGGCTGAAAAAGATGCAGGCTTCAGATCTGAGTTTGTGTGAGCAGCATATCGTTGTCCAGAAGAACCAGGTTTGAGTGTAACTCCATAGCTGGATGTACTGCTATGGAGCTCTGCTCCAGATTCGGCCCCCACACCTGCGTAGCTTTCAGCATCTAATGTAAAGCTAAGACAGCATTAGGTAAGGGCACTGTTGTGGGTTAACCTTAACTGGTTTCAGGGCTCTGCACTGCCCTGGAAGCGCAAGGACAATTGGCCTCTCTGGACAATCATTTGAGAGTCTTCTTTTTGGCCAGTCTTTCCTGTTAAGGCCAAGGAACACCCAGTGCTCCCAATGCCAGGCTCCTGACTCAGACTGGAAGATTTTATGTTGGTATAATTAAAAGACACTAAGCAATATGGAGCCATAACAATAAGCCTACTTCATTAGTTTTAACTGTTATAAGCCTCATCTTTGTACTTGCCAACTCCTGCCTTGCTTCTGCCTCACACAAATTCTTATGGCATCTTTATTCTTTGTTTGCAAAGTGTCTGACAATTTCCATTCTGCACAAGATGACTCAGAATATTGTATCACACCTTAGAGCTACCAAGGTGCTTTAGCTTCAACGTTTTCAAATTATTGCATATGCAAAAGTACCTTTAAAAACAAACACCTCTTCCAAGGATTTGGTAGAGTTGAAAACTACTACCCCTTCAATAGCAGATAATCAATGAAATACTACATCCTGAGAGTGTTTCCATCCACACAGAACTGCTGTACACCATCACATGTGAGAGCAGGTTACTTTTCAGACATTCATTAATTCAAGCTCATTATTCCTTTTTACGTTGGGTTTTACAGAGCCAGTGAAAACACAGTTAATACAATGCTCTCCAAGAAGCATCAGAGGCTGTTTCAACTCCGAAGAGGTGCAAAGCAGACAGATGAAACACAAACTTGCCCACTGCTGTTGCAACGACATGCCTCCATCCTGGTAAAGAGACTGCCTGCATAGACCAGAAGGCCTTTCAGCTCCCACCTAACTCCAGATCGTTTTCCCTCCTCGTCCACCGGCCCCCTCCAGGCACTGGCTGCACAGCCCAGCAGAGCCCCTCCCCTGACCCACACCACGCAGCATCTCCCCTAGCTGCTGTCCGCGATATGATGCACAGAGCCTTGAGCAGCCCCGCTGCCATCCACGTCAGCCTCAAATAGAGTTAAACCAGGAGAAAAGACACCGTCAGAGGCTGTGTTTGGGAACAGGTAACTAACACACGCGCTCGGGTCTGTGGTCACACCACCTTAAGGCACATTATTGTTTTACAGCGCTGTACCTCCATACCCAGAAGACCCACGGGACGGGCCCGGCCGCGCTCTGCGCCGACTTCCCGAGTGTTTTTACCGGGAAGTCGAAGTCTTCGGCAGCCCTCCCGCACCCGGAGCCCACCGCCCCGTTGCCGTCACCACTACCCGCCGGCAGCCATCCGTCCGCTGCCGCCTACCTGCCGGTCCCCGCCGCGCCGTGCCGGGGCCGGGCGCCTGCTGCACGGATTTGCTCTTCCTCAGGACGCTGCCCATGCCCCGCTCCGCGCCCGCGCAGCCGAACCCCTCCACCCCACCCCCGGCGGCGCCCCCTCCCGGCCGAGGCCGCCTCTGGAG
>JAOEHY010043116.1:0-24547 GCA_025447955.1 Psilopsiagon aurifrons | reverse complement strand
GTTCCAACAGTTCCATGTCCTTTTTATGTTGAGGACACCAGAACTTCACACAATACTCCAAGTGAGGTCTCACGAGAACAGAGTAGAGGGGCAGGATCACCTCACTCAACCTGCTGGTCATGCTCCTTTTGATGCAGCCCAGGATATGGTTCGCTTTCTGGGATGCAAGAGCACAGTGCAGGCTCATGTTCATTTTTTCATCGACCAACATCCCCAAATCCTTCTCCACAGGGCTGCTCTCAATCTCTTCTCTGCCCAACCTGTAGCTGTGCCTGGGATTGCTCCGACTCAAGTGTAGGACCTTGCACTTGGCACGGTTAAACTTCATAAGGTTGGCAGCAACCCACCTCACAAGAGTGTCAAGGTCCCTCTGGATGGCATTCCTTCCCTCCAGTGTATGAACTGAATGACCCCACTTGGTGTCATCAGCAAACTTGCTGAGGGTGCACTCAATCCCACTGTCCATGTCACCAACAAAGATGTTAAACAAGACTGCTCCCAACACTCTTCCCTGAGGGAAACCACTAATTACTGGCCTCCAGCTGGACATTGAGCCATTGAGCACAACTCTTTGTGTGCAGCCACCCAGAATGACACATGGCAAGCAGATATATTTCTATATTCTGCTTCAGCAACAAAAGCACTTTTCATTCTGGGACAGCAACTTTATGACACTATGGATAGGACTAGATCAATATTTAAATATGACTTCCTTATCAAAAGGAAGCAAAACAAAACCAAAAAATGCAGAAATTATTCTCTCCCCTGCTTCAAACTAGGAAAACTCTTCTGCAATTGTGTTTTCCCTTTTACCAAGCATTTGTAAGCCTGTGATGTGGAGCTAGGGGAAGCTCCTCACTACTATTCTTTGATGAACCAAAATAATAGAACCAGACTGGTTTTACATGCACACCAGATCAGATTAAAAATGTTTTCTGGGCTTCAATTAATGTTTTATAGATATCCCTAAATTGAAACTATCATCCACGACAATGAAAATGAACTAATACAGCTCACAACTTCACTTAACCTTGCTGTGAAACTAAAAGTAATTGAAATACATTCAGTATGTTCTCAGTTTCTGTTCAGGATAAATACTGCCTTATAGGTAATAGAGTTTGCAGCTGCTTGAAACAAGAGGGAAAAGGAGGAGGGAGGGTGAGGAAGTGGTAAAGTTTCTATTTAAGAATTTCTAGTTTCCATAAAAGATTACCTGGCTAAAGACCTGGTTCCAGAACAAGGAGATCTCTACTCATTACTGCAGGGCTCTAAATCAACAATCCTGCTTTAGCACTGAGGTCAGAAACAGTGTAGTGCTGGTGAAAAGGGCTTTATTGGGTATTAAAAGGGCTTTACTGGTTATTAAAAGGGCTCAGACCTAACAGTGGCAGCATAGCTAAACTGATGGAAACTGGGGTGCAGAATCACTGCACATCACTCTGCTGGGCCCTCTAAAGCCCTACACTTTTCCATGTCATATGCCACCTGTCACTCTCACATGCAGAGTTATAAGGGTATAATCCAAATATCTTTGTTCTTATTTCTATGTTCATATAAGAGATGATGACAGTGGTGCAAGAAGAGAACAGGTCAGAGACTATTCTACAATAAGAGATGACATGGCTGAAGGCAGCACCTCTTTTCTGGCCACCAGGCAGTACCACCTCTTAATGGAGGCATAACTATAATAGGGTGTTGCTAAAGTCAGGAATTTCTGAAGATGTATTATTTTGCATCTGCCAGTCCAAAAAATAAATGGATTAAGTAGTAGTTAAATAACAGAGGGACTTACACTGGGACTTAAGTTCACATTGAACCTATATGCCTAGAGTTTTCACAAATAGATTATACAACTGCAAATAATCTCCCTGGCATGTCTCATGTTCTGAACTCATGGCTTAGAATGGAAACATCATAAACATCTTTGTAAGCAGTACTTATTGGCACCTTCATAAATCATCTTATCAGAATCAAAAGCCTGGATAATCCTGGGGACTAAGACCCAGATTCTTATAGGTATTTTAAGGATCTTTGTATGTAGTGCCTTCTTATGTTTATCGCTGATTCTTACACTCTCTGAGAAAACTGTACCTCTGACATTTTCTTATCTCTCTGACCACACTCTCTCTGTTGCTCAGGTCTTTAACCATCACTTACCTCTTAGGGTAGGGTCAGACAATTTTCCATTCTCAGTCTGGATATTCAACACAGCTTCCCCTCTCCCACCAGCAAATAAGATTTACTGCAGATTTGCACTAAAGTCAGTTCTGGTCCAAATATTTAGTCCAAATCTGGCAGTTCTTGTCCTTTAAGCAAAAGCTTTATTAGAGCATAGCATTATTTACTAAGGAAAATAAAAATGCTTCTGAGCAAACGTATCTTCAGAGCAATACAATGGAATTGAATGATCTAACTTCTTTCCCATAGCTTTGCTAATTCTGACACAGCTCCACTCTCTGCTGCTTTTGGTTCCCCTTTTTTCCCTCAAGAACAGCTACACTAGGTCAGGCCAAGATAGCTGTCCTGTCTCTGAAAGTGGAGTATAGCAACTACTTATTAGCACCAAAGAAGAAGGGCAAGCATGGAGCAACCTTTTCTCTGTCATGCACAACCTCAGTCAGATGTTGCATCAGACAACTGGTTTTAGTAAACATCAAAGGACTTAACAAATATAGCCCATTTTTTCCAGATAAATAATTTTACCTCTTCAGTTTTGTCTCACTCCTCATGACTTATTTTTAGTTAAAAAAAAAATTAAAATGAGACTCACAATCCACTAAAGCTGAAAATAGGATTCTTACAAATTCCCTTTTCTGTCTATGTGCTAGAGAAATTCCTATTAACTGACTGGGTGATTTTTTTTTCTGGTCTTTCTTCCCACAGCCTGATGTTAAATTAGTTTAATGTTTTCCGACAAAACAGTTTTTATTTTCCTCTGTAGTATGTAACTGTCTAGAAACTTTTCCTTGTTGATCACAGACACAATTATCTGCAGATGAAAATAAAGAAGCTTCATGCCAACTGCATTATGGATAAGTTTGTGATTCTGTTGTCTTTAAGTAGGCAAATATTGGTTTTAGTCTTCACTGCTTTCATTCCAGCAGAGACTATAGAAACTACTTTGCCTTGGAAGATGACAGTAAAAGTCAAAAAGATGGAAAATTCAGTTTTAGTGCATTAGATATGGTGCTGACATCCACTAGTCTGGAGTTAGTTAGAATTGCATTGAAAGGAAAACAGAAGAGAGACAAAAAGAGAGAAGACAAAATAAAAAAATATCACCTTCAAATGAAGTGATGAAGCCAAACTAGGAGGGCACATGAAGGCAGACAGATAACAGAGTTCATCACATTTTCTATATATAAATATAAAAGAATATGCAAGAGTTGTCACTAAAGGTGTCTATGAGCAATTTTACTGCCTTATGTGTAGTTCCAGGAATTATACACCTTTAATAATTCTGAGCTTGAACATCTGATTGTGGAGATTTTAAAAGGCACTGCTAGGAGACAAATATACCTCGTCTATCTCAGAAGAACTGACTGCAGAGATAGGCTTAGGATAAGCAGATTGCCTATTCTTTTCAGGAAAACCAAAGAAGCATCATTTGTGTTTGCAGCCAAAAGTCTGGTGGAAAAGGGAAACTGAGGCACAGCGATGTGTATTTTGTGTGAGTTTTGTGATACCTGCTAAAGAGTGAAAAAATAAACAAAATGGGGGGAAACCTTGAGGAAATACAATTGAGCATGCATCATGGTAGTATCCCCATGGGATCAGTAGTTAGCTCTGCAGGCTGGCTAGATCTCATCAACGAAAAAGCAGAGCAAATGCTTACCTGTGCATTCTGTTTCTCACTCCCTTGACCTGAGGATATCCTCATAGGAAAAAACTTTGTTTTTTCAGCTTATAGAGATACACAAGGGTTTTTTGTGGGGACAGAGGGCAATGAATTTTTGCTGTTTCTTTTTTCTAACTAAGGTAGAGATGTTTGGGCACTTCTTATTAACCTGAAGAGTTGCGTTCTGAAGCTTCAGGCAAAGCTCTGTAGTGTGCACATATGCCCTATACCTGTTAAGACTGTGATGGCTATAGGAACCAAGCACAAATCAATTAATAAAATCCTGAAGCCATTCATGGGTATTCACTACGGTTCAGATCTCACTTCCACTTCAAATAGGAATATTCTAGTAGCATTTAAATTATGAGCTCTTCTAAACTCCATACAAGAAGTATTTCATGAAGATACAAAAAGCTATGTTTCAGGTCTCCTGAGCAGTCGCTATAATTAAAACTACTGAATACTCATTATAGATTTTAAATAAGAGAATACTGAAAGAGAACCCAGCAAAATAAAAGTTTTGATTAAACTGGGACTTGATGGGTGAGAGCCCAGAGACTTCAGTAAAGCATAGACTATAATAAAAGTCTGAAAATCACAGATTGAGATTACAACAGAATTAACTTCAAAATTTCAGCTACCACTGAGTCTTCACTTATCCAAACTCCCTTTGATTTTATTCACAGTATAAACTTAGCAATCATCACAGAGTTTTGCCAACAGCAGTTTTCAAGAAATGATCCAAAGTCTGAACAAGGTGACTGTCCATTTAGTAAAAAGATCTGAGCTCTGGAAATTGGACTAAATGCCAGATGATGAGCATTTCTATTTCTGATTTCATTGGTAGGAATTACTGTTACCACAGGCTGTGCTTTGGCTTTTCATTTTTCTGGGCAGGGGCAGAAAGTGCTGAGACACACAAAAACATAATGAAATGCCAGTGGTTTCTTTGCTAGCCAACTGTACTTATAAGCCTACAAGCTTGCTACATACGCAGGCCACATATGGACAAATGATTAGCTAGTTTGCTTCTTAGTTAATGGTCTGAATTAATCAGTGACATGAAGGAGAATGACTTGAATGGAAGACTTTCTGTGCCAGAAAGCTTTTATGTGGGGACATAGCTAAACATGGCACTAATGCAAGATTCAAAAAAAAAAAGCCTAAATGCTTCCAAGCCAAAGATCTGGTTTGTGCTGACCCAGCTTTGAACTTCTGAAGAATGAAGGAATTCTGAGGGACCAAACTAATTTCATCCTTCATCCCTGAAAATAGAGTGGGATAAATAACTATACTGATCGCTCTGCAACCATTACATCATTACCTGAGCAGAAGTGGAGCAGAATCAGCAGAGGAGGATGAAAGACTTGCAATTCCTTCTGAACCTGGAAGGTCATCTCCCCCTCACTCTGAACAAAGCCTTCAAATGAACAAAGCATTTTCTGAACACTCTGAACAAAGCATTTTCAAATGCTTTGCAACCAGATTCCTCATCACCTGAAAGGAATGATGATGTGGAAAGATTGAAAGCAATGGAAACAAACGAAGCTGGTGAAACAGGCTGTAAAAGGCAGCTCTTGCTGTGCAGCTCCTTTACTTATGTACTTACAACAGCCCCAGTGTCTGAGGCACTAGGACTCAGGGGATCATATTTTGCTCTAGCTGCATCCCTGACTTGCTGGATAACACTGGGTAAATAACTTTCCACATTTTCTGCCTTGATATTCCCAACAGTAAAAAAAAATTAAAAATTCATGCTTCTGGTTTTGTCAGTAAAAGGTACTGTAAGCTCGAGCTAATACGCACTATATAAAGGCTAGGGATCAGTATTCTTTCTTGTTTGCAGCAGTAAGAATTATTTTCCATTTAAAGAAACAACCAAGGGCACGCTCAAGCTAGCTGAGAATGCGGCGTTTTGTTCTGCTGAGGTAGAAAGGCAATCCAGGTGCCAAGTTTTCTTTAAGCCAACAGAAAAGTTAGTATGAGCATGGCAAAATAAAGCCCCAGGGACAGAGGCTGACTTTCATCTCCTCATGCTCAGTTCAGAATGCTATTTGCAGCCTCAGAAACTTTTGGGTCCATATCTTCTAGTCTAGCCAAAAACTTCTGTGATGAGATCTAAATATAATGCAGGACAGAGAAAAAGCAGAAATGGGAATCCCATGGCAAATCTAAATTCCCTGAAACACATCAAGAACATTTAAGTGCAGCTACCCCTCAAGCAGGGTGATGGCAAGGATTTTAGTGCATGACTCCAGTTTGTCAGAGCTCAAATGTGAAACCTCTAACTGCAGGGTAAACTGAGCTTTGAGTTCTTAACATGAAGACTGAGCAATTGCTGACTTGAGACTGGTGAGGAAAAGCCCCAGTCAAGGGCTCAGATTAAAACCTGGAGCTTCCACACAGACTTTGCAGGTTGTCAAAGGACCCCAGAAAAAGCTCAGCCAGAGAAAAGGAAAGTTTTGCTTTCCACAGATGCATCTGATTTGAGAGGCAAAAAAACAGGCCTGTCTGCATATTACCTAGTCAGTCTGGGAAGCAGGTTACAATAGCCCTGCTGTCAACTTTTTCTCCAAGCAGAGTCAAACTGGCTGCAGCACAACAAATCTTTGCAAATGTAGCTGTAGAAGACCACACATTTTTCTTATTTCCTGCACAACATAAAAATGTAGTCTTTCCAAGTTTAGATCAAGCAGAATGACAGCCTATTGCATGTCAAGGCGACAAAATGGATAAAGTGAACATGATATAGTGACATCCTAACAATAATCATGAAAAACAATGATAATAATATCTCATGCAGAAAGAGCAGTTGTCAGTAAGCTTTAAAATGCCATGCTTCTGCTAATCCCTCACCTTTGATTTTGACCACAATGAAATAATGCACAAACTGTGACAAGGATAATCTGAACCCTCACCTAACAACCAGTTTTCAACTCTATATTGAAAAGCAAATCTGACTGCAAGAATACGCATGTTAAGGCAAGAACCTTTTGAGATAAATTGAAAAAATGAGTTACTAAAGTTGCTAGCAAAATAGAATTATATATTGGATAAACACCTGAAACCAGTATTTCCTCACTGACTCCTCTATCTGGTGCAAATATAATCCCCACAGCTCCTTTCTAGGCTCCTAAAATAATTGTAGAAGATTAAAGAAATCACCAAGATAGCTCATAGTTGGCATACTGGTACAGCCCAACAGCCCAACAGATTGACCCTTAACATGAAATGTCATGGCTTATAAGGCAGGCACTGCAATTCCTGGGTTTATGGTAAAATGGACACTGCATTGACTGTAAACTGTATGTACTGATCAGGCAGTGGGTGATAGAAATTCATAGTCAGAGCACAGAATTGTAATTGTGATTGATTTATATTATTTGGATAAATTAATAGACATCATGCTCATGTTTTTTTATTTCAACTGCATCCTTGCCCACAATCCAAGGAAATGAATACAAACTGCATGCCAGTGCCAAAGAGGAAGGAAGAAGTTGCATTTGTAAAATTCAGTTGGATCAGTCCATCTATTGGTCTCAGAGCTCAGCTCCTCTGCCTTGCTGCTGCTGTTTGTTCATGAGAGATGATGAATCATTGAAAAAGCCCATGTGCCTGTGATAGCAAGCTACAAGGAAAAGGCTGAAAAGTTTAATCGAATTATCTCAGTATCAGTCAAAAGATTGTAAGTCAATTTGAAAGATCTCAGTAAGAATCTAGGGCCACTGACAAAACTGGAAATATTGAAGGAAAAATCCATTTAAATACCAACATCAGCAGAAAAGAATATTTCTGATACGAGCCAAGGTGCCATTGGCCTTCTTGGCCACCTGGGCACACTGCTGGCTCACATTCAACTGGCTGTCAATCAACACTCCAAGGTCTTTTTCTGCCAGGAAGCTTTCCAGACACTCTTTCCTAAGCCTATAACATTGCATGGGGCTGTTGCGGCCCAAGTGCAGGTGCAGGACCCAGAACTGAGCTGGTCTCCACTCACCCTTCAAAAAATGTGTAACAACCTTAATGAGTTGTTCTGGATGGTAATGCTTCTGGATCTTTTCTCGGCAGGGGCTTAGGAATTCGTTTTTATATTGAATGCTTTCCTGGTAATGGAAGTCAAGAAAGACTTCACATTAGGACAGAAAAGGGAGCACAGGGATTATACAGTGGACTACCACAAAGACAAGGAATTAATCAGAAAAAACTACTAGAAAGTATTTTTGTGACAGTTCGAAACATGTTTTGAAACTTTAACATGGAACTTTCAGTACTTAAAAAACACCTCAAATAAGGAAAAATTGATAGAGCCAGATTCTTTCCACTATGCACCACTACCCATAAAGTTCACTTCAGGAAATTCTTAATATTGCAATAGTTTATGCTACATACCATATGTTTTCAACATGGCAGATGAAATTTGTACGTATCAGCGCTGAAAGGTAAAAAATTGATTTTGCATCTACAGATGCTTGCCTTTCTGGAAGTCAGAAGACTCAGTCTGATTTGTGTTTGCACCATTTGCTATTTAGAGCTTCAACATTAATTTATAGTTACACCCTAATTAAATGTATTTTCCATTCTCAGACCTAGTTAAATATAAATATAAACCTACCAAATACATACATAATCAACCTTTTCCTCATACTACCCTAAAAAGCCTAATGTGCTAGCAAGAGTTTGAGCTTCTATTGAGCACTTCTTTGCCAAGCTGGCATGGAAAACAAACCATTCCCTGGAGTTGAAATAAAGTTTATCAATCTATCTACACACCCCTAAGTGGGAAAATCTTCAATGGATGATATTCAGAGAAGTAACTTTTTATCATTCTGAATTCAAATAATCTGGAGCATGGCTAAAAAGAAAAGTAGCTATTATTACCCTTCATTTCTGGCTACATATGGGGCTGCATCTATCTATCCTTCAGGATTCCATGATAAAAGATTGAACAGGAAAAAAATACTGCTGCTTTTCCTGTGAATAATATTATTCCCCTCACACGGGTACCTTTGGGTCTATTTTTGCTTCTTATCTAATCTTGCCTTGAATTTCATGCATGCATGGATCCTATGACTTCAGAGAGAGCACTGCATGAGTGTCACAGCTGAATACAGCCTTTTGTTTAATTTTACCATGGGCCACACAATTTCCCCAGAATGAGCCCTGCTTGTACACAGTTCTGACTGAAATTTCTATTTTTTGAGTTATTTCAAAGTACATGCCATTCATCTGACATGAATCGGGTAAACCTTCTAAGTAAACAGTCTTCCCTTTTATATGCAATATTCAGCTTCCAGCACATAGCTGTACATGAGTGGGGATACTGTGGCAGACAAAAGATAAACTGATTCCAGCTGGCTCTGCTGGTGGTCAGAAGCAGATAACCAGGCCTAGAGGAGATGGAGACTGTTCGCTTCCCCAAAAGGCTCTCCTGGCCACCCTCAGAGCACAGATCATGGAACTCTTCAGCTTTGTGTCCTGTAGGTCCAGATTAATTTCTGTTCTACCAACTCATCCACTTACCCTTTTAGCCTATGGAAACTTTAAGCATACAAATCATTCTGCTGCCAGGAATTTCACAGCTTAGCTATCCCTATATGAAGAATCATTTTCCTCATTTTCAGGAAACTTTAGTTGTCTCCTTTGCAGACTGAAAAGTCTTAGCCTAAGCAGCCATTCCTTTACAGGGAAGCCATTTCACTCTTACTATGACCTGTGTAGCCTTTCCTGAAGTTTTCTCACAGCCTTTTTGATATCCCATATATTTTATTCCAGTCACAGATGGATTCACACGGTGGCATGTTCTGTCAGCATGCTGAAGTTATGGTTAAACAAAGACCTGATTCATTGTGTTGCCGGGTGGCTCCGAGCTAACTCAAAGTTGAATAAAATATCATAGAGGAAATCTACCCTCTCATGCAACATTGCTCAGGTCATGTGCTTTAACTTCACAAGATTCTGGCCCAGCCCAATATACCTATGCATTTATCCAAACACATGAACAGAGTGAAAGGCAATGACATTTTTATAACGGCTTCATATCTTTGAATTTACTGGGAAAGAGTTGCTCCTTCCCTGGTGCTGGACTGGGCATTGGTATTGGTTGAATTTCATGCAGTTCCTGTCAGACCACTCCTCCAGCGTGTCACGTCCCTTTGGATAGCAGCTGTCTTTTCAGGCATGTTGATTGTCTCCTTCCTGTACAAGTTTGGTATCATCTGCAGACTTGATCAGAGTTGCCACCTTCAGGTCATAGAGATGTTAAACACAAGTCCCAGAATAAATCCTGGCAGTACCCAACTTGTTATGGGCCTCCAGGCACAGTATAGCCCATCCAGCCATTTTTTACTTATCTAGTTGCTCACCGATCAAGACCAAAACACGAATACAAGAATACTGTGGGAGAGTGACAGCAACCTTCTTGAAGTTAAGTAAATCCAGTCATTTTATTTTAGAAGACCATCAGATTGGTCTGGCATGATTTACCTTTCGAAAAGACGTGTTGACTGTTCCCTCCCACACTTCTTCTTCCTGTTCCCAGAAATGTGCTCCAAGAGGACTTGCTTCATGATTTTCTGTCTCACAAACCTATAGATCCCTGGATTGCCCTCTAAGTCTTTTTTCAAGACAAATGCAGTACTTGCCTTCTTCCAGTCCTTGTGGACCTTTACCCACTCTCCATGACCTTCCCTAGATAAAAGAGAGCAGCCTTGCATGAACATTAGCCAGTTCTCTCTGCACCCTTTGATGAAGATCATTTCAGACATCTCAACCACTTATCTTGGCTTGAAGTGACACAGTGACAGTAGGGTGATAGCCAGAACTGCCCTTCCCTTGGACACCTCTCATGCAGCAAGGCTCCCAGGTGTCTCCCTGTTTACTTTATAACTTTTCTCTTATGAGACAGTCAAACCTGAGTTTGACCCTTCATTAAAAATTACTATTAAATATGAATAGCCATATCTTAGGAACACTGATTCTTATCTGCTAATGCCATGTTAGGGACATGAGCTATATATGTCAGATATAGGCAGAAACTAATGTATCTTTCTAACAATGCAGAGAATCAGGCCTGCTATCAGCTTCTTGGTGTACTAAGCTTCAGTTCTTATTCTGAGAATTTTTTTCAGGTATGCTGTAAATTGTTTGCTTCTCTGTATTTGTAGTAGCTTACATTTTCATGCTTCTGTGTATTTAGTACTACAGAAAAGATATAAGCAACATGGTTTGGGGTTTTGGTTTCTTGAGGATTTTTGGGTTGTTTTTCTCTTTGCTGTGGGTTTTGTTTCTTTGTTGGTTTTTATTTTTGTTGTTGTTGTTGTTGGGTTTTGGTTTGGTTTGGTTTGGTTTTTAATAGCAGCAATGCCTGTAAAAATGTTTTCAGAAAACAGTACTGTCCCCACAGCCCTGAATACAAATCAGTGTCTTTACGCTTTGCATTGGGGGACCACACCTACCATCTTCTCACTTTTTCCAGTCTTCTCCCGGGTGACACTCAAAACAAACAGCATGCTCAGAGCACAGAGCTCAAGCCCAAGCAAAAGACAATTGCCTATAGCTGCATGCTTCTCTTACTGAAAATAAAGAAACAAAACAATGAATGTTTATGAGGTGCACTGATCATGCACTCAAATCAAATAATTATATTGTGGAATAGCTACATCTTTTATATACAAATGAAACATGCAATGGGTGGTTGAAGGGAAAGTAAGAGGTACAAGAGGCATGGTAATGAGAATGGAATCCTGCCATTCTGCTCCTTACAGCATCAGCCCTCAACAATTGTAGGACATAGTCAATAGATTTTCATCAGGAAGGAATGCTGCTGTCGATTGTAAACACAGTAGCCATAGCAATGTGAGGATCTACTTTCATTTATTCAACAAATAAAAAATATTTGAAAAAGATTGTGGCCCCAAATCTGCTCTTGGTAACATACATTCAACACTCTTGACATTATCTAACTGAAAAGATAATTTAGTACAACTGATGCATTTTTAATTTTTCTTTCAGATGTTCTCAGAATCTACAATAGTGCTAGGGCACTCCAAGTTGGTCATTTTTTGTCAACTAATGACAAGCCAAGCATAGGGCTCTCAGCTACTTCCTAGGCACTCAACAGGTCACTAAATGCCAGGAAATGCCTGTTCTATCAGTCATTAATACTGAAATAGCTGTTTCTGTTAATAATAAATGAATAGCCTCCTTCCAGAAGAGGATTGGTCTTTTTTGCCACTAATGTACCGGACTGAACTAGAGTTTTCCCTAATTTCATGCAATAACTTGAAGTCAGAGACAATAGAATGATTTATATTGGTAGAGACCTCTGAAGGTCACCTGATCCAGCCTCATACTCAAAGAAGAGGCACCTTAAAAGTTACCCCAGGTTTCTCAAGGCCATGTCCAGTTGAGTTTTCTCTGAAGATGGAGATCCCACAAACTGTCTGAGCAGTATGCTTCCAATGTTTAGCCACTCTCCCTGTTATTTTCTTTTCCCTACATCTGGTCAGAATTTCTGTTTGTGTGACCATTGCCCCTTGTCCTTTTAAAATACACCTCTGCAAAGAATGAAGCTGTTTTCCATAAACCCACCCACCAGGACAGTTGAAGCCAGCAATTATATCTTTTACTTCTCCAGCCTGAACAATCTGCTCCTTGGCCCCTCTGCACAGACAGTGCTCCAGTCCCGGGTTCATTGTGACGGTCCTCTCCTGAACTTACTTCAACATGACACCTTGCTCCTGAGGCAACCTTCCAAGCATCATGTAGAGGAAAAAAACCTTTTCTTTTAACCTGTTGATTATTCTTTAATTAGTACAGCCCAGCATGCTCATAGCATTCATGGCTGCAAGGGCACAATGCTAATTCATGTCCAAGTGGTTATTAATGAGGACTCCCAGGCCCTTTTTGCAAAGCTGCCACCTGGACAGCCAGTTCCCAGACTGGGTTGCTGAGTGGGGCTGTTTCATCCCAGGTTCAGGGCTCTGCACTGCTATTAGGAATTTCTGTTTATCTACTTCTGCTGGCTGAAATCCCATTTCTGTACTATCAACTCGTGTCCTTGCTTTGGTGCCAACTGAAAACTTGCTGGAGCTGTTTTGTTCCATTGTCAAGGTCACTGATGAAGATGTTGAAAGGTGTTTTGTGCTATGTGGAAGATATCACAATTTTCTTGTCCAGACTCTGCCTCATTTCCTCTCCCAGCTGCACACACAGAGTCTGTCTCAGAGGAAATAAAAAAAAAAAAAAAAAAATTAAAAAAAAAAAAAGAGAGAAAAAATTTTGGCAGTAGAAACTACAGAAACTCTATTTTACATGTGAGCAGCACCAGGTAGACTATGCTATGGTATGGCAACACATATAAATGAAACTGGCTTACTTAGCTCAGCCAAAGAAGGATAACCCCACGTTAATAATAAATAGGGAAAAACACAGCTTTTCACAACTTGTTTTTTTAATCTCTAAGTTTTTTGTACAGAGTTCCTAACATGTAGATGAAACTTTAAAGCCAGTAATAATAACAGGAGAAGGAGAGCTGTTCAGCCGAAAGGCAAGTTGTCCTTAAAAGCAGGTTAAATTCATAAATACAGACCATGTGTTAAGTAGTGAAATAAATTTAATGCTTACTGAATAGTGTCACTGACATAACAATAGAACATGTTGTCTCACTCTTAATGGACTGTACCAGATTTAGAAGAAAGTTACTAGACATTTTTGTTAGTTTGAAATAGCCATGTGACCTAGAAGGCATTCACATTGCCCTGTGTTGGTAAAAATCCACAAAAAATAGTCAGTTTTTAATGAATAATAGCAAAGTGCAATAAATGTGGTTTTAATACCCTGCTGGTGATGAATTAAGTGCATTCAATTTTCTCTGAGACCATGTAATTCATTCTATATCACAGAAAGGAGTGATACTTTCCTAGAAAGAACAATCTCATTCCAGGCCCGTGTTACTGACCACAGCTCTGTAGCATGGAAGACAGTCTGTGAATAAACCATGACTGGTTTTTAGAAGCTTCTCTGCATGTTTTGTGAGCACTGTCAGCATCTTACCCCATTCTGCTTAGCCACAGAGGATTATATGATGAAGCTGGTTGTGTGCTTCTATGGTCTTAGCCAAGCTCCATATCTTTTGTCAACTGATGTCAATGCTGCTGCTTTGCACCAAATTATTTGCTTCTTACTGATCTCATCTCAGATTAGAAATTGGTTGATTTTCAGTGAAAAATAGAAAGAAACAACCATCCAATGATTTAATTTTAGAGGTATGCATAGTATAGGGCTTAAATAAAACTTAAATTGCCACTTATTTTTTTCACCCTACACGAAAGAAATTATTCACAGATCAAGTCCAAACACCCAGTATCTAATGCACTTTCCTCTCCCCTTCCAAGAAAGTATATAGGGAAAACCCAAAGTTCACCAGAAATGTCGTCTTTACAGACACTGGTGTAGGACCATGTAGGAAAGATTATTTACATGATGGGCAACATAATGAACCATTGAGGCTTCAGAGGTTACTGCAGTTTATACAAACGCCAAGACTGCCCAAAGTGTGGCCACTATTTCTTCTCAGAATCTCTACAGTAAATACAGATTGTGAGCAATCATTCTCTGGCTTCTAATGAAAAGCATGATCCAATATAAAATGTGAATAATGTCAAGTGCGAGAGATATTGGAGCTTCAGGCTATGGTTCAAGTACTAGGTTCAAGTACTCAGGTAGTAGTAGCGCACTGTGACTGCTAACACCAGTGACAGCAGGAGTCAAAGAAAGCTTATGCTTTGTCCTAGACTCTGAAAGGGATGTTAGAGGAGCATCTCCTTGAGCAGTCACAGCTTCCAGTGCCTTTGGTGCAAGCAAGCAGGACTTGTTAAACTCAACAGTGTTACAGATTTGCTGTTTTAATTCTGTTCATCATCAGCGAAATCCCCTTCATTTCCCTTTTGACATGAATTTTTGAATTGTAAATCCTAAATATGTTTTCCCAAGGCAGCTCTGAATCTTCAGTTGAGCTATTTTCTTCAAGAAACACTAATACAAGTTGTAACCATTCATCATGGTTCTGTGCCAGGTTACTTGGCAAATGTATGGACTTAGGCGGTTCCTTTCATCTAATTTGATGCTTTGCCAAGGCGAGTTATTTTTATTACTAACCTTCTGTCATGCCTGCTGTACAACAGTCCAGAAACCTCTTGAGTCTTTGGCAGAGCAGTAAGGGAGTCTCTCTGGCAAAGGAATAATAAAGACTCAAAACCAATAGAATTTAAATGATTATGAAGAACAATAAAACACTAAGTGGCCAGATTGCTTTAAAAATATTGAGGGGACCCTGCTGCATCCAGCAGTAAGAGTTAGTGCTTGCTGACAAGGGAAGCATTTTGTTACTGTCAGGGTGGCCATCCAGATATGAATTTGGTGACCTGGCATAAGTTCGTACAAGACAGGTGTCCCTGCTGAAACAACTAAGTTCACAGTTATATTGCAATCTCTTTTTTGATGCTTCAGTAGATGTCAGAAACTGACTGAGCATATAATAACTGTGCTTTCACTTATATGAGAAAGGTCCCAATACCCCAAATCAGGAATTTTCTGGATTTGAAGTAATCGTAATCTTGCTTTTAAATACTTGTGCTCTGTTTTCACAAGCGGGGCATTGACATTATTCTGTACTCCAATTTCAATTTTTCTTTTTTTTTGTCATTTTTTACTTATGTCTTTCTTCTTCTACTGTAAATCTCCTTAACTGAAAGACACATACATAGCTACCACCTTCAGTCTAAAATGCTGTAATTCATTTATAGCCTATTGCTATGTTTCAATTGCACAAGGAATAGGGTTTTTTTACAAAGAAGTTGGCAGAATATTCTGGATAAAATACAATTCCTCTGGGGAAATCTTCTGTAGCTTTATGGGGAGGCACATTTAGAATTTCTTTATGGGGAGGCACATCTAGAACTTCTTAGCCAAGCACAGCTCTGCAAAGCTTCCAGTTCAGAATTTACTTTATGGCCTCAAATATTTTTCATATTTGGTTCCAAAAAATCACACTGGTTTGCTCTAGATTACCTGTCCCATGTTGTGCCTTTTTCAAACAAGCAGTTCTTTTTGGCTTTTGGAACATCAAAGTCAACAGAATTACATACATGAGAAGATCAGACTGCATAAAGTGTTTCTGAGGCACAGTAATGTAATCTGACCAGCACTTCCCTTTTAACACGATTTATGTTTTATCTAAAGAGAAAAATCATCACAGGATAGTCTCAAAGCTGAAGAACTGCCTTGGCCCTCAGGAACAAAAAGCCCAAAATTGCTATTCCATAGGAGCTCTCTGTGAAGTTGTATACAGGGTATTTTAAGAGGCATTAGTCAGCTAATGCCAAATTAGGCATTTCGTGAATTTTTAAAATATCCCTCCTGTTAACTTTTTGTGCAAGTACCCGCTCTGCTGGATCAGGCCTTTTCTGTCTCCTGTTACATTTAAACAAGGACAATAAAAATTATGGAAAAAAAAAAAAAAGCTTATTAAGAGTACAATTAACTGAAAGAGGCTCACAAAGTTCACAGATTAAAAGAGTTAAGGGGAATTTATATAGACTCTCACTGCTCACAATTGTGTGGGGGATTTTCATAATACTTCTCCCCAAAAGCCAGTCTTTGGTGATGGCGGTGGGGTTACCTCACACACACATTTCTCACTGTGATATTCACTGTAAAATTCAGTCAACCCTTGTCACACCACTTGGCAAATGTATTAACTGACATGACAGCAGATTAAGGCCATTAATAAAATCCACTGCACAACCAGCCTTCCAATGAGGATGTGCCCTATGGTAATGGGGAAACTGTCAGCAGCAACTAAAAAGGAACAGCAAATCTACAAAGGGAAACTTATAACCATCTACCCTACGTAGCCTGAAGTAATGACCAAACTAAAATGATTTAACTAAATAATGCAATGTTTAACTTTCCTTAGTGAGAAGAAGAAAGCAGAAAGGATGAGGATTAAATTTTAGAAAGATTGCTCAAGGGAAAATGATTGTTTGTTATTGCTATTTATTCTTCATTCTTTATGTTTAGTATTACCTATGGGATTGGTAATTTGCCCCTTAACACTTTTTCCAAATCACACATCAGACTATTTTATTTGGAGGAAGAAACAAGTAAAGGTGGGACAGGAATACAGAACTCTATATTTTTCTATTTGTTTTGCTAAGAGCATCGTCCTTTCATGCTATGTACACAGCCAGAACAGATATTTCATTTTCTATCAGACAAATGGAAATGGAAAGATGGAACCAATGTGACAGCATTAGTTTCTGTCAGGGGCATTTAATGGATATTAGGCTAAGAAAAGTTTTAAAGAGAGATCTGAAACAAGAAAGGATGTTGAACTAGAGATAAGGAAACACAGAGGTTTATTGGCCACATAGCCTTTATTACATTAGCATGGGAAAGCCTGGACTACAAAAGCTTGAGCAGCCAAAATAACATCATTGGGACCCTTTATGCAAATTAAGCTTACATTATGTAGCAGATACTGTACACAGGTGTCTTCATGTGAGTAATCATCTCCCTTGGTATAAATTAATGTTTGATGAATAAGGGATACTTGATCAACAGTAAAATGGGCATAGTCTCAGTGGTTGTTATCATGGAATACCAGAGAATACGGTAGTATGAAAGAAAAAAGGAGAAAGGACAAAAAAGAGCTGTGACAAAATAATTTTTCAGATCCTGGTTTTCAGACATAAGTCTACAGTGTTTTGCCATTGACCTTAGCAAACATCAAATCAGGATGAAGGATGAGGAGGGGTAGGGGAGGAGTCAGTTGGCCTCTTGCTCAGAATAATGTTGATTTCTATAGGGGGAGGCTTGGAGGTTTTTTTACAATCATTATAGTACCAGAGCCAGGCACGGTGAAGGGACATAGGTAAAACAAGCACTTACTCTCAGTGATACTTTATCAAATCTTCTGTCTTCATTTATCTCAAGTTTCCTGCAATGAAGGATAGCTCTGTGATATGCAGAAAGCTCCAAGTGCTGAGGTTGTTAACCTTCTGCAGTGACCCAAAATGGGGAAATGACTAAGCAAGGAAACCGGTCTTCTCAGAAATTATAAATGTCACTCTTTAATGTGTATAAAGAATTTATTTTTTTACCTTATTTTGCCTTTCACGATCCATTTTTGCAGAGAGTGATACTGAATTTTTTTGGAAAGCAAAAGACTTCAGGGAGAGAGATGTAACAGTAAGAAAAACTGCAGATAAGCCTGTGAGTCACATTTTCTGTTGATCTAAATCACTGTCATTCCAGCTGCTTTTATCAGAGATACCAAGATTTACACAGGGTGAGGAACTTGCCCTGTATTTCCAGGAATTAACAAACAATGGATGATTCAGATTTTTTCATTACAATTCTTATGTTGTAGCTTTATTTTATTTTCTTAGGAGGAGGAGAATGGCTTTATGTATAGTCTGTATATTGCTACATGGTTATCATTTATTGTCTTCTGGTACATGATGTATCTCTTATTAATAGATGAACTTCCCAGCTGTAAATGTCAAGTTAAATTGATTGGCCAGCTGGTACTTTCAGATACAGTATTTCTGTAAAGTATTCAAAGCCTGAAGTGGGGGAGGGGAATCATTTTGTTTTAACAAGAATTCAGCCTTACTTAGTTCAAAGAGGACTGATAACAGAACGAATCTGATTAACGCATCCAGGTTATGCAAAAGAACAAGCAGTTTTCCTTTAATTGTAGATTCTGACTTGCAAAGCATTTCCTCTCCTTCTCCCTCCCAGTACACACACAGCAGTAGATGCACCTCTGGTTTTACTTTCCCCTATTCTATAAAAAATGCATTATCTGAAGGAGTAGCAGGCAGGCTGCCATCTGCCGGCTGCTACTGCTCTACAGGATAATCTCATTAGCCAAGGCAATTGCATTAACCTGAGAGAAGCGTGCTGTGCGGTGACATTGACTCAGATATTTCAGAGGTTACTATCGCAAATCAAAGTACCTTTGGAAAAACAGAACAATAAATCAAAATGATCAAAATCTAATCTGATACAGTCTTCAGGATATGCCCCTCTTCACACTGCAATTCCTTGTCAGACTTAGAGTAGTCTAGGTGATCCTGATCAAAGAACTTTGATTTACATGCAGGAAAACAGAGGTCTGATCCTGACACCATGTGCCCCTAGCAGGAATCCTAAAAACTGTTTCTTCTTTTTATTTAGAAGCTGGGAGGAGAAGTGATGGGGGAAGGAGAGAGGCTGGATTTCTGAAATTCTTTCTTTGTGAATCAGCAGATAGTGCTTCTGGGGCTGGGAATGTTTCCTCTTGGACTGACTCCATCTCCTTTTTTGGTCCGCAAACCCTTGAGGTTAATGGTTGGGGTTGAAGAAGTTGAAGCACATGGTAGTGCTTTGAATATGAAAAGAGGAATTTGCACAATATGGGTGCATTAGTCATTTTCAGTTCACTAATTATCTGTTTTATGTTAATGCTAATGCTCCATGTAAGTAAAGTAAATTAACACGATAACATAAGAGAAGCAATTAATGGAATATTTAACATTTGTAGCTATAATAAAAGAGATTCTATTCCACACATAGAGAAAGAGTCTATTTAGGTCTCTGAAATAAATGAGGAGCCTGCTGAAACCTTGCTGCTCTAAGTAACACCAAGGACAGACTCACATGACATAATATTGTTGCCATAGTAACAGGGATGTGCACCAACGGAATCATGCCCATATATCATTAATTTAGAGCTCTGCTAAACACAAAATAATACCTCTTCTAATTATATTGTCCCTTTGATTCTTAAGAATGTAATATCACTATTACCTAGAGTCAACAGTATGAAATTTGAGGTGTGATGGCTATCGGAACATATAACTTTATCAGAATACAGAGCTTGTTGTACACTTTCTTGAATACAAAAGAAAGAAAAAGGAAGAAGAAGGAAAGAAAAAAAAAATAAAAGAATCCACATCCACAAGTTTACTCTATCCACAAGTCTCCCCTAATTCTCCTAAATATGCCACTGAGGAAGCTAATTGGCCATGTGCCATTTGGCAGCATACTTCTTTACAGTCTTCCTGAGGCTTTGTGATATCAGCCACTTCCCAAAGCTTGGAGGCTCAGCTTGATTTGGAACTGCATCTGGTGCTTTTGGGGAGCACAGTTGATATCAGCAATCACACTGCACATGCACAACTTCCCAAATATCACATCCATACCCAGAATACTCTTAGCAGCCAAAAAAGGGGAAGGAAAAAAAAAAAAAAAAAAAAAAATCTAAAAACCACAGCACAAAAAGCTGTGACTAAATTTATTGATAAGAAAATGATGATGTTGGTAAATCCACAGCATGATTTGAAATGTTAGTAAGTTATTAAGTCACCTTAGAAGAAATCACCCTGCAGGCTAATGCTAAAGAAAGGCCATTTTTATGACAGCGAGTGTTTCATTCGGGTGATGAATAGTTTCCAGAAGACCCAAGAGTTCCAGGAGCTTGTAGGATCTCAGGCTGCTTTCAAACCTGTAACCTTACTTCTGTCACTCGCTCTCGTTCAGTCAGGTATTTCAGTGCATGCAGTGGAAACACACCATGCGGTCTTGCTGAAAGCAAAAGCACAATTCATCTCCATCAACACGTCAGTGTGAAAATGCCTTCCAGATCTGGAGTCACATTGGCTTATTTTCCTATACCTTGATTCCTCAAGCACATCATACTGCTTCTTTCTAAGTGGGTTTGCATGATCAGCTCATTTTCAATCTTAGCTTCCTTCTGGTTTGCAGAAGAAGGCTGGAGAACTGTGGTGAATGACAGGCTAATTTCACAACTTGTTTCTTTGGGTGGAAGGGAAATCTCTGAGAACCTTCAACTATGTTTTGCTAACTCTCCAACCTGGCTGACCCATACTGCAAGACAGCAGTTGGATGCATGTTTCCCTGTGGCCATCTCCTGATTTTCCCCAAGGTAGATGTATTTACATTATTTTTTATTTTCTGCTTCTTCCACCAGGAAGGGAGGAAGGATTTCTCCCACACACCCTTTTAATTTCAAGACCCTATTCTTTAAAAAAAAAAAAAAAAGAAAAAAGAAAGAAAGAAAGAAAAGAAAAGAAAATCCAATTTTTATTTCAATATTCTAATCTGAATTCAATTTTTAGCCTCAGTTAAATGCATGGATCTCCTGAGTTGAGGACATAATAACCAGAGTGCTCCTTATATGTATTCAAGTTCTATTTTCAGAGCATTTTAAACTTGTAGAGGATTTTTTTTTTTCTCTTGAAAAGACAATGTAATTTGTATGCAGTTTTCCTAGTTATTATTCTGGAGGACATTTTTCTTCAAACGATGATTATAGTCCTAACGAGGCTCAATGCCTCCCATCACTTTGCTGGCGGAGCGCAGATTCTGAGGAGCACACTGCCACCAAGCGGAACGGTTCTGTAGGTCCTGCACCCTCTATTAACGGCGCCGCCGGGGTGCTTTGGTCCCTGCTGCGGCACTCTGCAGGCTTTTGTATACGCAAAACAACAACAAAAAGGTCGTATAAAGGCTGAAGAAAGCCAACAGGCAAACCCGGGGATTATCTGTTGCTGTTGTTATCTCTAGGCAACCAAAAGCATCACCTCTATCTGTTTGGAAAATATGTTCTCTTATATGGGGGCTCGTGTCATTCACTGCACCATAAATAAACTCTATACGCGTGAATGGACAGGAGACTATCTCTAGATCTCTAAATGAAAGTCCACTGGAGGCAAATGTTAAATAGAATTTAATGTAGTGTGATTCCCACTTTCAATATCTACTTCTATTGTGTATAGAAACAGCATGTGACAAAGTAACACTCTTTGCTTTCATCCTATTTTAAATTTGACTAGTCCAGCTTTTACATCATTGAGGCACAGCAGGCACCTGATTTATAATATGATAGTCAAAGGGAAATTACTCCTACCAGCAGCCTTAAGTAGCACTTACTTCTAGCTCTACTTCTTTCAAAGAAGCCTTCCTACAGATGTGGGATTACAAGATGGATTTGCCTAAAATAACTTCTGTTTTAATAAATCAGCAACAAGAATCATCATCATCAAGATTAGGACAGTGTACTTTGGGCTAGACTTTCCAATAATTGTCTAGTTCCAGTGCTGTCAATAGATACACTTGGTTCTTTTGTCTGAGGATCTGGTTGCATACTTCTTGAGATGGATCTCTGCTATTCTGGGTAACGGGAGAGGGCAGAGACAGGCTGTCCAAATTCATAGGTTGTGCAAGCCTCTGCTCAGCTCTTAGTAGAAGACAGATTTGCTTTCTTTGATCCTCAAAGAGCACAGAGAGCTGCAATGCTCTGTGTTCAGCAATGCTCCCCAAACACCCTAAAATCTCCTTAAAATGCTCAGCAAGACTATAAGACTCTATGTGTCCAACCGCTCATAAAGTATCCCCTGGGGATCTCTTTTGCCTTCTTTGAAGCCCATTTGTACTTTAAGGGTGGAAAGGAGAAACATTGGTATGACTGATTATCTGTCCTTTGTCAGTTTACCCTGCGGTCTTTTGGACATAACCTGAACAGCAGAGCACAGGGTCTCTCTGTATCTTCGGTAGTCTGCTAGGTGCAATACCTGCACAGCAAGTGAGAAATTCAGGCACTAAGGAAGAGCAGTATATTGCAAATAGAGCAGAACAGAATGTTACACACTGCTTTTCACGTTTTAGAAATGCTTTATAAAGCAGTGATTAATAACACTGTTTATTGTGATTGTTTAGGCAAATGTGACAACACTAAGCTCTTTTCAGCAGCTCAGCCATAACATGGAGAAGCTGAACATATTATTTCCTGGAAGAACAAGGCTAGACAAAATTAAGGGAGACAAAGGGACAAGCAACATAAATTTGAAAAATCTTCAAATTATGCCATCTTGCATAAGTTTCACCTTGTTGTGTGCCACAGTCAGTTTTTCTCATTCCTTCAGTACACAGCAAGAGCCTAATGATCACTAGGTAAAAATGCGCTTTATCCTGGAGTCTGAAGTAGCTCTTGCATCTTATGCACCAGAACACTAAACCTGAAGGACACGAGGAGTTGACAGTGGCTTTCCACCACCTCTTTGTAACATCACAGTCATCTGGGAGTGGGGGTTGTGCTAGGTTAATGGAGAAAGTATGTGTCCCTGAGCATTTTGTTGCTGGACAGAAGCAAAGTTATCATCTGTGCTGCTGCTAACTAGGCAACGTTTCCATTCAGAGAATCCCCAGATGGAGCCTGGGAGTGCCTGGAAGAGAGATTCACCAAATGAACTTCAGAGCAGATACTAGAGGACATAGTCATTCTCTTGCAAACATTTCTGTCAACAGAAAGAAAAGCTCTATTTTTCAAACTGCATACTCTCTACAAATTACATCCTCAACTGTAATTACGAACATGCCCCCAAGTATAAAACACTGTAAAAAGCAAAATTTCACCCTGACATTTGACAGGGGCACTTTGTGAGAGCCTGATAAGGTTTCTCTGCACTTAAACTGAAAAATGAATCAGATCCACACGAATGCTGACTTACTGCAACAAATTAGCCATTGGGACCTGAAGGTTTCCTGTCCTAACCAGTCACCGTATGCTGCATCGTTCCATACAAAAATTAACTGTGCAGCTCCATTCAGAACATAGGGTAGATAATTTCACTCCATCTTCTGTGACACTTTTGCGTCCTTTTATACAGAACACCTCTTAATTGTGTTAAAAACAGCATCACTGAATCAGGGCAGACTCGTATTTCTTCTCTGTTGCGAAACACGATGGTAATACATTAATGCCTCTTGATGGCTGTGGTTCCCAAATACTCTTTTTAGGCCAGTTCCAGCATCCCGTAAAGTCAGGGGAAGTCCCTCCTTTGATTTCCATGGGAGTTGGATGAGATCCTGAATTTAAAAATTATGAAAGCAGCTGGAATTTGAGACAAGCTCTTAGATTCAAATCTACAGACGTCTGCGGTAACTTACAACTACGGTATCTGAGGACGGGTAACATGGGCTTTTATTGCATAGAATTTCCCCTAGGAAATTATAGTGAATTATTAAAGTAAGACATATGGTTTTGAACAGCTTTACATTCAGCATTTCATATTCTGAATGTTTCCGGCTTTCAAATAAAACAATGTGACATTAAACAGACATGATGTCTTTTACCGAAGGGTCTTACAGTGCTTTAGAAGGAGCAATTAAGCTTGCAAGGTGTTTAAGTGGTGCTACAGATGGTCACTAAGGCACAAAGACATTTCCAAGGTCACTCAATAAATCAGTGACAGAAACAGAACTGAACCCCAGGCATCCCGCTTGCCCCACTACTCAAAACACTACAGCCAAATGCCAGGCCAGCCTGTGCCTCTGCTCTGTGCTCTCACTGTTCCATGCATTTCTCTTTCTTTTCTTTCTTGGAGGTTTTTGTGATCGTTGGGTGTTTGAAGCAGGCAAGCTAATCTGCTGACGTAAATTGGCTGGGTTTGATTGACTTCCGTGTACTGTATCATGTGAAAGACTGGCATTTGCATTTACCCTTGATATCAAATGATGTGAAGCATGACAGTTTGGTGTAGTTGGCTGCCATCATCCTTGGGGCCTGCAGGTCTGTCGTGGTTTAAGCCATAAATCAGCCACGCAGTTTGTTCACTCACTTCCCCCTTTTTCTTCCCTCTG
>JAOEHY010043115.1:0-11669 GCA_025447955.1 Psilopsiagon aurifrons | reverse complement strand
AAAAAACACACCAAACAAAAAAACCACAAACAAACAAACAAAAAAAACCCCAGAAAATCCCAAATCAAACCAAAATAAAACCCCACAAACCCAAAAAACCCAATCAAATAGGGCTGACGCTGCTTTTTCTTTTTTTAAAACTCATGTATTTGTGTGAACTAAGCTTTAAGAAAGCTAAGAAATCCTTTGTAGGATTTAGGCAGGCAGAGGCCTGGTTCTTGGATCCTGTTCATGCCTAAGCTCCAACTTTATGTCCACAGTCAGCATAATTAAAACCCAAGTTCCTGTGTGAACAGGTACTTATGAAGTTTTCAGTGAATAGAGATGCCTTTAGGCTTAGATGGTGCCTGAGTGTGCATGCCTGCTTGCAGTATTTTCTTAGATTCATAAATGCCTCCCAGATTCTAGTTTAGCCTCTCAAATTATCAGATTCTTTTTCTTTATCCCCTGATTCTGTTACTTAGCTACTACTCCACAAGCTCTCTCACTGACTTCATGGGAAAGAGCAGAGCATCACTGCAGGGTTTCAGCTGTCCTGACTCATGATTGAGGAAATATGGGCAAAAGCAGGGAAAATGTACATGAATCCCTTCACTTCCCCATAAATTCATTTCTATGTAATAGTTAGGAATATCTCTTGGCTAAGATAATGCATCTTCATTTTCCTTTTCTTCCTGGTATTGCAATGGTGCCATGCAATCCGCTGGGTGACAAGCCATGCCGGCCTTCCTTGATCTGGTGAGAAAAGTGCTGCCATATGTGGATGCATGAGCTAGTACCCTGAGATTAACCATTCCTGTTTTCTTTCATTACCCCTGATACAAGGCATTTAACACTACCTAGATCAATAAACCTTTCTTCTGTTATTTTCCAATTCTCTTTTTTAATACTAGCATGGAATGGTCTATTCACAATCTGATGAATAGTAATAAAGCATGTACAGTTGTTGTTGTTACTGTTAACAACAATAGTAGTAACTTGTTTGAAGTGGCATTCATAACTCAATAGATGTTTTCCAAGAACAAATTAAAAGGACAGTCATTGACCTCACAGATCATGCCACTATAAGAAAACCAAACAAGTAGTTCAGGGGGATGGCATAACAAAGAAGATGATCACAGAAATAAAAAATTTTCATTATAGTCAGCTTGGGAAACAAGCATGGTGAGAGGACACTTAAAAGTGGATTTGAAAGAAAATTTCTCATAAGCAGGACCGGAGACAGGTGTTGTATGGGGAAAGGCATGGAGGTGATTTGAAGGATTGCCAGAAAGGCAGAAGCAGTTGGGATATTAGGAGAGTGACATCTTTGTGAAGCCAAATGATCAGTAGTCTTCTGGCGTGTCTTAAACCTAAGGTTTCTGAATCACTCTTTTGCCTGCAGTAGTGGGTAGAACAGTACTTCTGTTCAAGAGGATGTTGAAAAATCATTGCTTATCTCCATGTTTGTACTTGCTGTAATATTCCAGGTTGTCCAAAGTAGAAATTACACCTGATCACAGTAGTTCTATAAATGTTGGCTAATTATTAAGATACTTTTTCTGCAAGGTTTGCATTGGTTTTGAAACAGTTTGTCACTTATTTGGAAGCCCTGCTGATAAGTTTCTTGTGTGACAGACAGCCATCTTTTCTCCTGATGGGAGCATAGCATGAGTGGCCTCTTGGTATCAGTTTAGTAAATGGATGGTGTTTTGTAATACTTTGGTATGATGAGTGTTCCATTCAGACCAAGATTAGAAGACTCCAGGGTGATATAGCATCCATATGTTAAACTTTTGGCTGTCTGATTCAACTGCACAGGGTAGTTCAAAATCCCTCTCTAAGCTAATGAATCAGGTTTTCATAGTGTGTTTAGACCTTACAAGGTTTTATAGCGCGTCTCAACTTGAACCTTTCAAGAAAAAAAATATAATATTCAAAATGTATTAAATTAGTAGCTTTTGTCTTAAGGGCAACTATAATAGTTTTATGAGAAAATCAAAGCAAAATGAAGATAATTAGGAGCTTCAGAATGTCCAGATCACATTGAAAAAAAAAAGGGTATTTATATTTTTTTTTTGATTTAGAATTTGTGAAACATTTGGAAATGTCTGTTCATTAAGTTTACAAGAGTATTTGTGGGAAAGAGATATCTAATATCTTCTTCCAACTTGGGCTGTGGAAAATGAGTGACAGAAAAAGCAAATGCTCAATTGCCATCTGTGAAATGGAATAGATAAAACATAAGTTACTGTGCTAATAAGTGTGCTATTTGTGCAGCTTCCACAGATGACAGTGCGGCAGAGAAGAAAGGTGGAACACTTCATGCGGGCTTGATTGTTGGCATTCTAGTCCTGGTCCTCATTGTGGCTGCAGCCATCCTTGTGACCATTTATATGTATCATCATCCAACATCAGCAGCTAGTCTCTTCTTTATAGAGGTAAGAGACAAAAATAACATGTTGTTTACTAGTCCTGTAATTCAGCTAGGATAATTTGGATGTTCAGAATGGAACTTTTTTAACTAAATCTAGAAAGTATTCTAGTGTTAAAAGTATAAATATTAAAAAAATGGACCTGTCCTAGCAGGTGATGCTGGTTTGTTCTGAGCGTGTTTGTCACTCAGCTGCTGCTTTAACTGCCATTGCTGTTTTAATGTTTTTTTCACATGGCATATATGTAAAAGTTATATCTAAAAGAAAAAGCTCGGATACCAATCCCCCTCTATTTCCTAGCCTTCATTTTCCTCCAGATAGCATTTTTTCCATTAGCTTTTATGTGCACTGGCATTTTATTTTGGGACATACATATTTTTCTGTTTTTTTCCTGTAGAAAAATAAAAATCCTGCATTATTAATTCTTCAGAAGAGCTGACTTAGCTGTAAACCTGAGCCTTGGCTGGAAACCTGTGTTAGCTTTTCCATACATTCATTTGCACAAATCTTTTAACATTTTGCTTCAGAATGTGGGAAAGATTATTTCACCTAATATTAATGTCTAAATCTAATATTATCTCCTTTTGCTCTTTCTCCTAGTGGAGAGAGGAACAGACTCTTTGACATCATGATCCAACAGACCTATTTGAGCCATCTCCTTTAGAATTAAATAAATTACCATTTTTCCCCCTCAAATACAGATAGCTAAATTAGGTGCAGACATCTACATAGCAGATGCTGACAGTCAGTTCAACTCCACTGCACACAACAGTATGAGAAAGGAACATTTTGAATAGATGTTTGATTTTACAAAAAAGTATGCATACCTACACCTACTTCAGTTTTTTTTCAACTCAGCAATATTCCTGCTGAAGGTGATAGTAGCACTGACTGTTCATAACCGCACCTGCAGTATTCCCTTACTGTTGAGAGCCTGGACACTTTCTAATGTACAGTAGTGGAGAGGCAGAATCACTGGAAGCATCACTTAGAGATGTATCTGGGGATGACTTAGGTAAAAGCCTGGATCATGAAGATATAAACATTCATTCTTTATGACAGCAGTGTGAATTGAACTGAGACATGGACATGAATAGAATTATTCATCTCTAAAATCATATTATAAGAAACATCCTGCATACATGCCATAGTAGTGACAGAAATCAAAATGAATTGTTTATCAGTATTCCAGGTTCAAATGATATAACTGTATAAACCATCAGGGAACAGCATCCACATAATAAAATCAATAGTATTCTTTCCTCTATGCAAAATTTCAAGCCACTTCTCTATTGATATAGACAAAAACCCCTCCACTGAAGTCCTTGTACAAAATAGGATTTGTCCCTTTCTTTTTTTTCTTTCACACACAGATTGAATTGCTGTTCTTCCACTCTACTAAAAACAAGTTTCTTATCTGTTATGATGTGCCTGAAAGGCTAAGTAAATGGCAACACCATTTTTTAAGAAGGCGAGAAGAAAACACACATTTATTTATTTATTTTTGTTCTCTGTGTAGTAATGGCATGTTAATTTATTTCTTCACTGATACCATACTCATGCCAGCACTGGTGTCTTAATCAGTTCTGTTAAATCCATTCCACAGCATTTAATCATCAGATGGCATTAATCAATCTATGCAGTCAAAGCCTAAAACGTCTTTTAGAGAACAATGTAGGCTTTTAGGCAAAATAGAAAAACATAATCCTTCTGTTTAAAATAATTGAATAATGACAGGAGGAATTAAGTCAGTCAAAATCAAATTTATGTAAAATATGGTATAAACTACATCCTCTTCTGGTTACTAGGAAAGCTCTGATACTTGTGAAGATTTTAGCAGGAATTATAAAAGAGTTCTAGGTATGAAGGGGTGGCCTTTCCCTGTGAATGACAAAACCACTTATGCAGTGGTAAAACCACAGGGGGTGGAGAAAGAAACTACTCTGTATTTCATAACATTTCCACAAATTCTAAACTTTAAAGCCATTGTTAGTATCATAAGTGTAGAAGGACAGAATAAGGTAATCCATTATGGAAATAAAATTGCTTTTAAGAAATTTAATAATTTAATTTCTGAAAGGATAAGAAGTATTTTGACCAATTCAAGAAATAAAGAAATATAAAAATATTCTTTTATTCATATAATCTATGCAATGTCCATGTTTAAAAATAAAGAGGAGAATGTATCTTTTCAGGCTTGCATTTTGAAACTGAAATATAATAAACATAATGAGGCATAGCTGATATAAATAGGTCACTAACAGAAAAGCATTCCTTATTGTATTTTTGCAATTGAAAGATATTTGAGTAAGCTGTTACAGGTAGCATGGTACCCCGCATACCATAGCAGAAAAACTGCCTTATTTATGGGAAATGAATGAAATGCGAAACTGATGAGAAAAAGCTCAAGAGCACTGCCATGGGCTTGGTTATGAAATGAGAACAAGCATATAAATATTTCAGAAAATAATGTTCTTTTCCATGAGTCTCTTGATTAATAAAGCAAGTTGCACAGTTAAAACAAGATGTGACAGATGGACAGGCAGTTCCCTCATGCAGTTGTCTAAAAAATTCCTAGTACACTGTAGTCTGCCATCAAGTCTTCTAGCCAAATTAAAATCTGCATCAATTTATCTGTCATCAGTAACTAATATGTATCTACGTCTGGGCAAAATAAATAATGGAGACCTGCTTCATTAATGTTTAAAGAAGGTAGTTTATAAAGAAATCATATTGGCATTAAACATAGCATTCATTCAAACCTGTAACATAAATAATAGAGAAAATTCTTTTTACATCTAAAATTCTAGGATGCTGTCATGATTTTGCAGGTAAAACATCATTTTCAGACAGATTTCATTGTGAGTTTCGGGTTAAGGGCCATGTAAAGAATTTTGAGTCAATTTGTTTTATAGTCATGGTTGGTTACTGAATAAAGAGAAGTGTAATAAATTGATCCCATATCTGAGGCTTTAAGTCTCTTTTTCCCTTGTATTCTCTGCAGAGATCATCCAGTATTCACTTACCACCTTACTCTGGATTTCGCATAGCACATCTTAAAGCCCACTTGTGATGCCCCTCATGTTTGCCATCTAGTAAACTCACCTAGATAAGGATAAATACACATACACTTTGGCCACACTGTTTAAGTTTGTATGCAATCCCTTGTGACGCTTCTGAGTGCCACTAAATGATATCCTGAGTGCACTAGTTGGTTTAAATAAGCAATACGCAAAAGCCATTAAAAAAATGCCATTATTCCAAAAGCAACTGTTGTCTTAGAACAGAGTAACATTATTCTGCGGGGATTTTTACCCTTAATGTCTGAAGAAAATGTTTCCTCTTGTAGTTTTTTAAGTAGCTGTTGAGCACAATGCATATGTTCAGCCCCACCTGCAACAAAAATAGCTATTTTGAACAGCTTGAGAAGTCTTGAGTGCCAGTGCTATTCAATTTTCCCATGATAGTGTGTCATTTTAAAAGAACACCATCCAAATAGTTCAATACTTTTTAAAAAAAGTTTCCTCTTTTTGTTAAGTGTGTAGATGATTCAAAGGAAAATGAAATGTTTTCCTGTTTCTTCCAGCCCCCACACTATTCAACATGTGTTTCATTGTTTAAGTTGGACACTTCTCTGGTGACCCAAAGTGAGAATGAATTATCAACTTTTAAAGTTAAGGGAGTTTCAGTCAAAATTCCAGTGAATGTAGGCTCTTCCTAAAAGCTGAGAGTAAATGTTGACTAAAGAGTAGCTTGCATAGTGACAGAAGAAATGTTGCATGCTTTGGTTGTTTATTTATTGTTTTATGGTTACCTATGTGGTATTTCTCTCCCTTGAATTTGATTTTGTTGCCAGCAAGTTTCCCTTTTGAATCAAGTTACATACATATGGTTACCTTCATGAATCCTGTGTCTCTTGAATATACCTTGAACTCACTTGCACTGATTTTTGAAAAGTAGCGTATATGTCAAACAGTGTTTGTTCTTCATGTCTTTCTCAACAAAGCAGAAGTTTAAGTCAGAAATCCAGTTATAACATACAGAGCAACACACTAGCTATTCCACAACTAAAAAGTAATGAACTTATTCACTAACCTGTGTAGTATACTTGCATTTGGGATTTGAGGTTTAGTGGCCAAGTATGATGCGCTGGTGGTAGAGTGGATTGCATGCCTGCAATATAGATAATAGCAAAAGTGATACAGATATCTGGAGCTGAATGTAAATAAAGAAATTCCCAAATAAGTCATATGGATTTGTTCAAAATTCATTGGGGCCGAATAGCAGTTTTAGTAATATTTTAGGTTTTATTTCTTCCCTTCTTTTTCTTCATGTCCTTTGTTTCTTATATTTTTAACCCTTATTTATTTGCTTTAGTGTGTGCACTTTGGCACTGAGAGCAGTTAATGTCTAGGGAACACTTAGCAAGTCAAAAAGCAAGGCATAAGGCAGACTGTCTTTTACTCAGATACTTTTTGCTTGTTTGCTGTTATCTGTGGTCAGAAGGGTTGCACATGCTGCAAGAAGTTTTCATGTGCATGCTGTTTTTTGTGGTATTGTTACCTTTCTTACTTACGTGTTGGTCCAAGGTCTTTTTAATGTTTGAAACTTACCTCAGCTATCATGCCAGTGCTCTCCCTTTGGGGAGCAAAGGCAACATGATCTGGTCACAGCTGAGAAGACAGCAGAGGAATTTCTGGCCAATATGAAGGCAGGGAGTCCGATGATGTGATGTCTTTTCCCAGCTGGACACAGTGATACCATTGCCAAACATGCTTATGTAAGGCTTGACAACAGCAGAGTAAAATTCTTCTGTGACAGTTCTCCACAGGTAGGGGATTTTGAGGAGTCTAAACTAACACTGCAAATTGGGACCATCTTAACCTCAGGCATGCAGTCTGAGACTCTTGTATTCAACTATAGGTACAAAACCAAATCTATGTTATTAAACACATGTCAACTCTGAAGCTGTAAGAATAAGATGTAAGACTATATATTTCTTAATAGTTGCTGTATATGTCTTAATAGTAGTTAGCATGTCACATAATGAAGAGCAGTGTGGATGTTTGTGGTCAAAAATTACCATTCATTCAGGTCAAGCTCCCATTTTAAAGGTCACAGCTTTTGCCTTCATGTGCCCACCCTCCTTGGAAGTCTTCCAGAGCTCTGTAGTGCTGATTCAGCTGCTTAGAAATCTGCATGTACACATAAACACACACCTGCACAAACCTATGTTTTTTTTAGTTGTTTGTTTTACTTCATTTTGGATGTTTAAGCTGCATATTTTCAAATGGCCACACAGAGAGCTGAACTGATGTTGTGGAGCCAGGGAGTAACCTTAGGGAAAAAGAGGAGGAGGAAGGAATGAGCAGGTGCAGATCTTCAGCAAATAAAATAATAGTGCATGATTAGAGCCTGGGGGATGCACCTCGACTCTTTGTGATTTAACTTGAATTATGTCTTCACCAGTAAATTAAATAAGCCTGGGACTTGTTTTTAGCGTAAATACCAACCATCATGGAAGGATCTGCATTCCTGTCATTTAACTCTTCTTAATCTTACAATAAGGTGACGGTGTATTAGCGTGGACTGAGGATGGTTCCCAAATTCTGAGCTCAAGCTGGGGTGGTCTGAGAAAGCACTTATTGTTGGATATTCTCCTAACAATTGAGCTGTATAGGGGATTATATTTCAGTATCTAGAAACATTCAGTGGTGCACAAATCTGCAGTAGATCTTCAGATTTTGACCTTCTGCTGTCTGCTTAGAGGAAGGAAATAAAAGGAGAAAATAGTAAAAAAAAAAGCTGGATATATTTCTTAGTGTTTCAGAGCTCAGGGTATTAATTTCTGCCTCGTTGTTATACATCTCTGAACATAGCTGCTCTTCATAAATAAGTGCCAGCATTTAATCCAGCCCTGTTCTCCGTGCACTATTTCCAGGTTTCTGCATTAATATCACAAATGCAGTGTACTTCTCTGAACAATGAGAAGTAAGAGACAGAGTGAAAAAGAAAGAAGGAATTGAAGAGATCCTCAGCTAGCTTAGACAGGTGGTGATGCTCTCACAGCTCTGCTGCTTTCTTCTTCATTGTTTTATCATCTATACAGATTTTACACGGGATTGTACATTTAGTTTGAAGTGGACTTGACATGGTCATCAATTGTTTTGTCCACAAGTCTGGGCTGAATTGTGTTTCATGATGATGATGATGACTAAAAAGAAAAGAACAAGTATCATTCTTCTCTTCTTTCAAAGTCTTGCGGCATCCTGGCATTTAGGGTATTGCCATTGATCTCACTGTCATTGCCTTGTACTGATAGTAAAGTTATTTTTTCCAAAGCGTATCCAGTTCAGCACAAACCAGCAGCTGAGCAAGGGAAACCGAAATCAGCCACAAGGCAGAAGCACTAAAATAAATAATCAACACTGACAATAAAAGTCAAAGGTGGGGAGGAAGGAGGTATTCTGTTTCTTGTCCTTCAGCAGCCAGCTACTTAGATGAGCCTAAGACTGCAGAAACATTGCTATAACAAGAATTGTTTTAAATCACAAAGAGATACTTTAAACAAGCACTTCTATCAAAAAGAAAAATAAATAATCCTGCAGAATCTTAAGTCTAAAGCAGTTGCTATTTCAGAAGAGTTTCTTCAAAAATTAATCTAAATTCTTAGATTAACATGATGTCAGGCAATTGATCTTTTTCTTATTCCTGGAAATACATATCAGAAATACAGTTATTTGAAGCTTCATCCATTTCTGACTGTGATTTGCCAAATAAATTGGGTGTGCTTCTAGAAAAGATTAAGTATGGATCACAAATTGTAACTGCATAAGCAATATTTCAGATAACTTTGAGCACAAAAGTGCAAGTTATAGCCAAGGTACTTGGTAACAGAAAGATCTTTTCTTGTCATGAGACAAGTGGACAAGTGTCTTAGCCTACTGGGTCTTGATGGTATCAGGTTAACATATGTTCACTTAGTAATAGACCTTACTATAGCTTTTCTGCTTTTCTTAATCAATTTGAATAAGTCATTGCAGTTTTTTCTGGTGTTCTGTTGTCATGGGTTTGGCAGTAGCAGTCATTTTTCTCCTTCTCGGTAGCTGGTGCGATGCTGTGTTTCTGACTTTCGGCCTGGGAACAGTGCTGATAACACCAATGTTTCGGTTACTGCTTAGAAGGTTTTGGTCTGACCAAGGACTTCCTGAGTCTCATGCTCTGCCAGGGAGATGGGTAAGCCGGGAGGGAGCAGAGACGGGGCATCTAATCCAAACTGACCAAAGAGGTATTCCATAACACAGCACATCATGCCCAGGAAGTAAAAACTGGGGGCAGGAACCTGGAAGAGTTCAGTTCACAGCTCAGTCGTCGGGTGGTGAGCAGTTGTATCCCCTTCCCTTGCATTTTCCCCGGTCATTATTATTATTGGTGGTAGCAATAGTGATTTGTGTTATACCTTAGTTACTGGATTGCTCTTATCTCAACCCATGGGAGTTGCATTCTTTCGACTCTTTTCCCCATTCCCCCTCCCCCCTTGGAGTGGGGGGAAGAAGGAGGGGGAAGTGAGTGAACAAACTGCGTGTTTTACGGCTTAAACCACTACAGTTCTTTTAGGAAGGGGAGGTGGGTGAACAAACTGCGTAGTTTACAGTTTAAAACCACATTTGTGAATTGATCTAGGATTTGGATAGCTCTGTACATACGTATTTCCAGTTAAGAGAGATAAATAGGCCTTGTTGGCAAAGTATATTTAAGGAATACAGCTTTTAAACAGATTTAAATGTCTTTGTGCCCTCAGATTGGACAAAGAACTTGCCATCAATGGAAATGGAAGATGCAGCTTTCAGTAGAAGCAGTGAAACAGGCCTCTGAAAGATTTCCAAGTTTTTAAATTCAGGAAAATAATCAATAGGTAGAGGAGATAAAGTTGCATCAGAGCATTCAGCCTAAAAAGTATTCAGTAACTTCAGATTTTGTGTAGTTTAGTGAGAAATCAAGTTTGCTAGAGAGCTTTGGAGAGTCTTTCAAGACTGAAAGATTGACCTTTGCATGCTAATTTAATTATTCATACTCATGTAAACTCAATTTGGAAATAGAATGTGTGTGTGTCTTGGTGAAATCTGCTGTTCAGGTTTACTGCTGAATAGGTATGAAGAGTTGATCCATACAGAAGCACTTTGGGATTTTATGCTGGTTGAAATACCCAAAGGAACAGTTGCTAATATTTTGGACAATTTTCAGAATGAAATGTATATGTGGAAAATATTTAATGGGCAGGGCTGGGGAGACAACAGAGGGACAGATTTTTCATTATGTTTTCTCTTCACTGCTCTTCTGACATTGCAGATGTGTACAAAATCATGCTTATTCCATTTTTCTATACTGAAAGAAGGATAGGATGAGGATAGGATGTAAGAATATCAAATAAGTTGTGTTGCCAAGTTCCTCTTGTCCATTCCTGACAGGAACTTGTGTTAATGCAGGTATATGAAATGGAACGTAAGTGCTCAGGATTACTGCAGCTAATAAAATACACATTATTACAATTGATTTTTATTAAGTACCGTCTCAGGTGAAAAGTGTTAACTGGCATAAATTTTAGACATAGTATATAATGTCAGCACAAGAATCCCTTCAACAGCAAGGCATCAATCTTCAAACACCAATATTTCAAAACAACCACATACAACTGTCTGTCCTCCTGTGATTGATCATGTATATTGCTTATGCCTTGCAATTTATTTTTCTGTGTCATATACAAACTAGATTTTATTTCTCATTTATGGGTACTCAGTTTATACTTTTCATATATTTTTAAAATCCATTAAAAATCTTGAATTGATATTGTACCAGCTTTTTCACTGGAATTGTGAGCTGATCACTTCCTTTCTTTTCAAGATAGAATTAATTTGAGACACTTTTTTATCTACAAGACAGTGAGAAATACATAATTGTTACTGAATTTTCCTTTTTTTCTAAATTATAGCAAACTGTTCCATTCTTATATTCTAGTTCCATCACTGGTGATCTGGTAGCTCATAATAAGTAGGAGCCTCACTTTCAGTAGAAAATAAATGGCTTCACTGGCATGGATTCTCCTGAAAGGCATGCTGAGGCACATGAAAAACAACAAGGTGGTTGGTGACAACCAGCATGGCTTCACTAAGGGGAAATTCTGCCTGACCAATCTGGTGGCCTTCTCTGATGGGGCTACGGAACTGATGGACAGGGGTAGAGCAGTTGATGTCATCT
>JAOEHY010043114.1:3464-17454 GCA_025447955.1 Psilopsiagon aurifrons | reverse complement strand
CACAAGTTAAAAACACAGTGCTGCACCAGCTACTAAGAAGGAGAAAAATGACTGCTACTGCTGAACCCATGACACCAGGGAAGCTGTGAATGCTTCATCACTGGCGGTGTTCAAGGCCGGGTTGGACTGAGCCTTGGGTGGCATGGTTTAGTGGGAGGTGTCCCTGCCCATGGCAGGGGGGTTGCAACCAGATGATCTTAAGGTCCTTTCCAACCCTAACTATTCTATGATTCTATGATTCTAATAGGCATGTATCTATGTATAGTCACCATTAAACTTTTCAGCGTCTGCTTAAAGATTAACTCAATGCGTAAGAGTTCTACTGTATTCACAGAAACACTCATTAAATGTCAAGTATGTTTCTGTATTTTATGAATCTTAGTTGTAAATTTTGGGGAACCCTCTGTAACTTTCACAAAGGACTGCCTAGCATTTATATGATTATATACTTTTCATTAGGCTTTCACATCAATCTTCAAGAGCATTTGAAAACCTAAAAAGCACAATGCATTACCAGCCCAGTTTAGTCCCAATACATCCAACTAATTAAATTTCCTTATATTTTTGCAGAATACCATGCCAATTTCTTTGACACTGAAAGGGAAAACCTGACAGAGGAACCAAAGCTAAAATCTTACATAAATGAAAGGATGCACTACAATCTCTCATCAGCTGATATGCATTCAGCTTTTCATTTGACAGCTCACAGTACAGCAGTCTACTAACCACAATGTCCTATATATTTATTTTCGTGATCAAATGTCTTTTAGAGTGGGATTCTGTATAACACTGTCACCAACTGCTTCAGCCTAAAACTGATCTTGCAAAAGCTCTTGGTAACACAGGACTGCACTTTGACACCATGACAAAATGCACACAGCCTTAAACAACAAGACATTAAGCACATCCCTTGTATGTGGAGTCTCACAGAGATGACAAGACAAGTTTTCTCCTTCAATCCTTATCTTCCCCGTTATTTAACCTGTGTTTCTTGAGACAGAATCCATGATCTTATTATAGAACCTGTTCTCATATTCATCACAGATAGAAAGATGTCTCTCTCTTAAAACAAAGCCGGATGATCTAATAGATTTCGCAAACTGAAAGGGGAGCAAGGGCTGGTAGGAATTCTAAAGCACGGATGTCCTGCATTTGTTTTTATCCAGAGAAAATAATTTTGGACTGTTTGCACAGAATACTCATACAAGCAGGGAATAAAACTAAACATTTTCCAATTAAACCAGCATTTTTAATAGCAATTTAAATGGCTGAATAAAACTAGAAAATAGTGAAGGGAATCTATGAAAGAGAGTATCTCCTTGTAAGAATTTATTGATATCTCTGTTACAAAACCAGGATATCTCTGACCTTGATTTTAAATTTCCTGATTACTAACTGGATGCATTTAGCTCCATTCTTCTTTCAGAGAGAAATAAACTGTTCCCTTTAAAGTTTCATACGCGATTACTCCTGAAATTCGAACTATTGTTTTCTGCAGCTACATTATACTTCACGAGAGTCAAGCACCTAATAAAAGCAGGAAGTTAGAATAAGTGGTCCATTTCTTGATATGTGCTAACAGATGAGATGATTAACAAGCATGTGCATTCTATGCATGTAACCTGCTGAAATCTTAAAATACACATTAGAACTTGAGGTCCTGTAACATCAGTCCTCAAGCATTTTCTGATCATGTGTTCACAGGAAGCCTTACTAGCTTTAGCAGAAGAAACTGACTGCTGAACTCATATTGTAACACATCTTTCAGGTATCCCATGCAGACAGCAATGCACATACATGTGCATATATATACATATTCATACCCACGTATATTCCAATTTGTTTTACTGTAATTGAATATGTGATCTTCATTAGAATTCACGTATCATATTGAATCAATTCTAAACATTTCTGTAAAATGTGTGAACTGCATGAGTTCTCAGAGTTTTATGAAAACTTCAAGTTTACAGTCCATTGTGCTCTGGTCACAGGAGTGAACTACATGAATCCAGGTTTAACGTAGTTATGAGTCTGAAGAAATGGATTATTCTCATGTGAGAGAGAAACCTAGATAATTAAATAGATTTAAATAGAAGGAAAAAAAACCAACACTCAATTATTATTGAAGGCTTAGAACAGATGATGAGTCATCTTATATAGCAAACAATCCTTTGAATATAAACCACTTTGTTGGGTATCAGCTATGGATTTGATGATTTCCCCAAAATTATATAAAGGGAAATGAGGAATTAATGATCATTGTTACGCTGTTATGTGTAAGGCAGGAAACAAGGTTTATGACTAGTTTTCTTTGTTTAAGAATTATTCATAAAACCTCTGTAGATTTTACTGCAAAAGCTGCTAAATTTCCCCATAACCAAAGGCAAAGGCCAAAGATTTTGTCTTGCTATGATTTTATGAAGGAGTTTACTTAGATAAGAACTATTCAGAGAGAAAGTGTGTGTGTGTGTAAATCAGTAACAAAGGACTGCAACTGAAAGCGAGTGCCACCTAATTATGCTTTGGGAAAGCATGTTTCTGGAAAATAAAGCTCTAGAACTGAGCAAGACCTCACACCATGGCCAGCTCATTTGGGGAAATGGTTGTCTTCATATATTATTTGCAAAATGATCTGTAACAAATAACTATTTAAAGAAAATTAAAACCCATCTGATTCCATCATAGCATTAAAATCTAACTGTGAAAGCAGAAAAGGATCAATAAGAATTTTTACATTTTCCTGCTATTAAATTGTATGCCAGAGAACTTCTCCAAAATAGTACTTGGGGAAACAATGACCTATCAATTTTCCCTTCTACCTCTCAAATTGTTCAATAAATAGGCTAAAACTGTCATCTTCTTCAGTTTTGTTAGGCTGGAAAGTGTACACATTACCTTGTCTGTCCTCAAGAATAAAATAATGACTCCCCCATTAAAATATGACAATACAAAATACAGAATTTAAACAAAATACACTTATTTTAATAATTTAATTGCTACTTAAATGCTACTATTTTTCCCCCTCAGTGAACAGAAAACATCTAATAAATAAAACATATCAATAGAAATCTAACACCCAAGTTTGATGAAAATGTGAACGTCTCTGAGAATCAAAAGTTGTCAAAATCATTAAAAACCAAGCACGCACAACACTATCAAAAGACCAAATCTGGTGGAAAAAAACCCAGAGCTGACCTTATTTTTGGAAGAGGACCACAGAATAGAAAGAGAAAAATTACATGTGATTTTCAGTATATCCAAACTGAATTGTCCTATCAACAAAAGCACTTAAGAATATTTTTCACGTAATATTCAGTTGGCAATTACAGCTTTTTATGATATGCTACAGTAATATGAACCTTTGTTAATAGTGCCTCCTACACATACAATTACCAAAGGAAAAAAAAACACCTATTTAAACAGAAAATATACTTTGAGAAATTGTAGAAATTGATACATTTTATAATTTAGAGTGATAACACTTCATATCACCAAGGGAGCTTTTCTTCTCAAAAGTATTTCTCAAGTTCTGTAGTTTAAAAGCCTGTGAAAAGCTTTGGAAAATCCTCCTGGATTGCTCAAAAAATGAAATCACCTAATATATTCCTCAATATGTGTTTTTTTTGGAGGAAGACAATAGCATCCTTTAGGTATATAAACTATACTCAAGGTTCAGATTAGAGAGTCTATTAAAATATTTGGAACTAGATTGTTTTTTTTATATATTGCAAGTAACCACTGACAGTGGTAATGGAAACATGAATTTTCACAAGTAGGGTTATTATTATTGAATGTTTTTTAATTTAAAACATGATCATGCAAGAAATCATCTATAGTATTCACGTTGTACACTACAGACAAACATTATTTTAGGCAGGGTTAAAACGTATACAGACACACTATAGCAATTGTACCGTAAGAATTATTCTACATTCCAGTCCAGAAAGATAAGTAAAGAGACAAGGATGCATACACCTATGTTTTCAGAACAGGAAGAATACTGTCTTGTCAAAACCAGGATGACATTTTGATGCAGTCATGTAACACAGACACAGAATGGGCACTTAGAAACACACGTGCACAAACACAAAGACATTGTTCTTTTTGTATTTTGCTCCTCTGTGTTCCTCTCTAAATCTTAGTCCAAATCCATATTCTGCTTACAGCAAATTTTAGCTGCTGTATGTTTAATTAAATCTACTGCTTTCCAGCAGTGGACTTCCTAGTTTAGGGCTTCCAACCAAGTAGGTTGGAAGAGTCTGTGACTACTGCCCAGGCATTAAGTATAAAACAGTTATTCCGCCTTTCTGGATCCTTCCTGACTTCCAGACTGGAACCCTTTTAGAGCATGCCCTTTGGTTCATCGATGAATGGCATTACACCCCTTTAAATGTAGCTTTCTATAATTTATGCATTGAGTCCAAGGTAACTGTTTAAGAAAGACAGGGACGTCCAGGAACAACGCGGAACATCTACCTTTGGATGGAATCAGCTCACAAACATACAAAGCTCTCACCTGTAACTATACAGAGTATACTATAGGCTCCTCTAAGGCTCACTATATACACATACACACATAACACAATATTGTTTTCCAGAAAAGCTACAACGTAAATGTTGGATTAATCTTAATATTAAAGCTAAAATTATTACTATTAATACTATATAACAACATTAAAAGCATTGCATGGGTGTAAGAATAAGGCAGTATTTTAAATGATCTTGATGCAGTAAGAGTTAAACTGAAATGTCAGCAAAAAGAGATACATCCCCGAAAAAGAAAATGCTAGAATTATTTCCATCAACCAGAAAATTTATATAAATTTACAAAAAAATTGCCATACAGAAGACCACAATGAAAGAAGAAAAATATCACCTAGGCAGAATTTTCTAAATAGAACTTTTTCGTAACTTTTTGCACTGGATGACAGCTAGCTTTTATTTTTACAGCCAACACAGTTGCATATTCCTAAGCCCTCAAAAATTCTCGCTCCACAGATATTTGCTGAACTATTTTCATTCTTGCACAAAATCATCTTTAGAAAAGGTAGATATAACAGCCTTGGCAAGTTCAGTAGCAATGAGCTAAATGCCTTATTTACATCTCCTAAAAAGCTCAAGGAAGATTAAAAAAAAAAAAAAAAAAGGAAAAGAGAGGGTTAGGAACATTGCTTTTTCTTTACTTTCTGTACCCTTTCAGCATCAGAAAGAGAAGTGAACAAAAGACTTCCTATCAGTATTACAGCCACTACAGACAGGAGCCTTTTCTACGGGCCAGTCATTTGGCAAGTATTGTCAACTACTCAAAAGAATAACGTCACAATTCATTGTTTACACAAATGATACCACATTTCAATGTTTATATTATTGGTTTTAAGGAAATGCGGGCAGCTATCTCATTTAACTTCACTGATAAAGAACAGGGCTTAAGTACAGGCTTTTATTCCTCTGCTTTTGAAGCATTCCTGCTTATAAACTGACTGGTGTCAGAATTCATCTGGAATAAATAGTCAAAATGTTAATAGTCACAACCTCATCATCATATCCTTAATTCTATGAATACTGCCACTGAATCATTGATATTTCACAGACAATAAGTCTCCAACACAAACCTGACTGTGAGATAAGAACCTGGACTGAACATACTACTAACCTACTGAATATACTATTGGGTTTCATTCTCCACATTTCTGTTCAGTATTAAACAGAAAAACGTAAGCCAATAAGCCACTGTATTCTTCTAGATAGAATTACAAGTAATGTATTTTCTTGTATTATATCAAATGCATAAGTCTATTTAAAGACTAACTGGAACTTCTGGGTTTTTGCACCCCTAGTCCTGTGGTGGTTTTTTTTTTTTTTTTGTTTTTTTTTGTGGGGTTTTTTTTTTTTTTTTTTTTTTTTTTTTTTTAACATAGAAATCCAGCAAATCCCTTTTTAAAAATTTAAATAAACTTTTCTGACCAGCCCCAGATAAGGATTTTCTATATGTTCTAACACAGAAACCCTTTAATATCCTTAAATGTGCTATTATTTACCTAGCAGACACGTGTTAATCTTCCAGTATACCTAATCAGACAGATCTCAGTAAACTAAAGAAGGATAATTTCTAACATGAATACATACACAGTACCATCTCTGATGGAGACTGCCAGGTTATTAAAAGTTTATAATGAAAATAATAATAAAAGTTGCATTAAAAAAGGATGATCAGATATCATTACACACTGATGATGCGATTAAAAGAAGCCCTGAAAGACAAAGCAAAAATTTACTTTCACTTCACGAAGATAGTATCACAACAATGTGAGCTGAAGTTATGTATACCTAAACACACAAGCAGCATGTGTAAACCAACATGAAATAAACACACTTGAAATGTAACTACTATGTAATTTCGTCAAGAATAACCCGCCTCCCCCCCTGCCCCGTTAAACTATAAGCTAAACATCATGCACAGAAAATATCAGGAATGAGTGGGAAAGAGGAATCTGCACCTGAGATGACTCCAGGGCAGCAGCTTTTCCACTACTGCTCTTCCAGAGAGGTTCCCCATGGGCTGGAATTTCTAATGAATCTGTGCAAGTTGCTAACGCTCAGATACTCCTCCATAGTCCTGCTGTGCAATAGTATAAGACTAAGCTCACAGAATTGAGAAGCTCACAAGTTTTCCTCCTGAACAGGCCAAGGAGAAAAGACAAATTCACCTCTAAAAATTGGATTCACTACTGGTACAAATACCCATAAAGTTGTCTCTTCTCTCTGTTTGCCTGAGAGCTTATCTTTATGCGATGGCAGCAGAATTATAAATGAAGAATGTGAGCTTCATGAACAGAACCTACTCTCTGCTAATTATCGGTATGAATTCTTTACCAGGAATGGCCCAGCTTTCTACAATCTTAAGTCTGTTTCCTTCCTCAACAATAAATCAGCGATGCTCATACCACTTCTCTATGTCAGCAGCAGGGGAGCAATGCAGGTACATGGTTTGGGAATGGCGAGGAAGGATGGTGCAGTAGCTATTCCACTCCTCTCCAACTGCAGAACTTTTCCCTTGCTGCAGCAAGGAGATGGAGCCCAGTTACTCTGCTGAAGGAACAGACAAGTACCAATACCATTCCAATCCTCATGTACCACTGGTATTACACTTCATCACAGGATTTAGAGCCTTAGGGACAGGTGCTCCCACAGTGAGATAACACTAGCCAGCAATTAAGGAGCATTTACACTCTCCAAGCCTTATGATCCCCAACCACCCAAAATAATAGCATCAGAGTAGTCCTCTAATACACTTTTTTAACATTATTGTGACAAATTCAGATAGTATCATCACTCCAGACAAAGTATAATTTTTAATGTGCATTAATATTCCAAGTTAACCTAAGGTGGGAATGTATGTTAACATGAATGTAAGCGTGAAATGCTCTGAAGGATTTAAATGCCTGAGAAGAGGACAGCCTAACAGCCCCCTGCTCCTTCTCTTTTTCCCCAGTATCACTACCATCAATAAAGGTAATGCCCTCAAAAACTTAGTTATTAAAATGTATTACTTGTGGAGCCTTTGAGATTTCCTGTTTCAGTATTCACTAGCCATTTTCTCAATTCCCTTTTTGGCAAGATAAAACTTATCTTTGGATTTTGGAGTTAGGATCTACAAAATCTGTACAAAAGCTACAGAATGATAGCTTGCCAAGGAAATGCTACCTAAAAGCTAACAAGGTGTGCTATCAAGAAAACACTTGAAGCTTCAGTAAGCAGAGAAAATACTAGCTAAACACAGTGAAATTTTCATGTTAAAAGTGGATTGAAATCAACTGCATAGGAATATTAAATTTAAAATTTGTACATCCAAAGCATCGGTCATTGAAAATTTCAATAACTACTAACAAACACTGCTTAACATCAAAGGAGTTAGGCCACTTTAAATACAGGTTGAGATAAATTATGTCTAACAGGACAATAGACTGAGAACTCAACAATAGTTGAGTAAAAGTCAGGAGAAGAACCAGCACCATTTAAATAATTTGCACAGGCAGGATGCCTACTAGCAACATATTTTGATCATTTCAATCTAGACATAGTCAAAATAATTACCCTCCATATAAATACTGCTCAAGTTTTTAAATGAAAAAATTTAGTCAGAGAATTGACTGTATAAACATATCCACATTTTATGTCTTTTTTTTTGACATGGGTTTGATGGGTTTTTGACAACCTGATCTAGTTGAAGATGAACCCTGTCACTGCAGGAGGGCTGGACTAGATGACCTTTGAAGGTCCCTTCCAATGCAAACTGTTCTATGATTCTATGTTTCTGGAAGTGGGTAAATGCATAGTACATTAAAAAATAGCTCTCTAAAATGAAACTGATTCAGCTACAAACAATTATAAAGAAAGAATTGTGTACTACTATAAAATGAAAGCCTAGCAAGAAACATTTATTCATTCTAGTCTAGGAATAAAAAACCCTGCAGTACATAGTTTCTAATCATGGACAGAAACAGCAAAAACAAAACGATATCTTGCATTGATCCAGACCATGTTTCACAACTATACACAGTAATATTCTTTTCCGAAACTTTAACTTGTACTTAGAACAAGTAGCCAACCGAACAAAGCTTGAGTATTAACAGTATATCCTCTTCACAGCTTGAAGGCTGCAAGGCGACTGCTTCCAAAGCTGTTATTGACCAAATATATCAGAACTATGTCAGGTTTTAAAATCTACCTGCTTTCCTTTAAATCTGATTTTACATTTCTCTTGGCAAAATCAATAAACCAGTCTGGAAATAAGAGCGAAATTCCTATTCGTTCTGAATTTTAACACTAAATAAACAAGGAACATTTTACAAAGTACGTAACAACTTTATAACAGACTAATACATTCTAAAATGAGAAAAAAAAGACGCAGCACAATCTTTATTCTTTGATCATTCATGAGATTTGCATTGTCAAGGAAATAATTTTTGCCCATTTGAAAAAGAACTTTCCAGTCTCCTTAGATTTCTTAATCTCACAGACAACCAATCTGAATCATAGATTGTTTATTCCTGCACAATACAAAAAAAAAAAGACTTTTTTTCAATTCTCACTCCTGAGAAAAAACAAGATCAGAATTATGGCAAAAACAACATCAAAACCTCCAAGTAATTTCATGAAGCTAGAATTAATAAAGCCTATTTCCCTATAGATTTGCATCTCTGCATCTAAGGTAAGAAGGTGCAGGCTCTGACTGAAGCTTTCCCCAGAGCTGTTCATTTTCTGGAGACAACAAAACCAGGCTTTCCTGGAGGCCCTTACAGCACCATTCTTCAGTCCACAAATAGTTATCTTCACATTCAGCATTTCAGAATTTAATTATGCAAGAGATGTTGACCTCTGTCAAACATGGATCATGTTAGTAAAGGATTCAACATTGTTTCACAGAAACATCGGGCAAGGTAGTGCTGAGGCTGATCAAATGAAGTGTCTTGCTCAAAATCCTCTTAAAACAATGGTCTATTCAGAAGCAATGGTATATGCATATACTAATAAAAATCAAAATTCAACTATTATGCTTTTGTGTATTTAGGCTTTTTGTATGTTTTTGATAAGCTAGGACTACTCATTATGAACATGCCTTTCAACTGAATATACAAACCCTTCTTACGGTCACAAATGGAGCCCTCAGAAACATAATTACGAAACAAATCAAGTGTCTTTAAAGAGACTCTTGCAACTCTTTCTAATTCCTCCCTAAGGCTACCTCCCAAGTTGAACTTTTTGACTAGTAAACAAATACTGAGTGACTAAAAGTACTGTGTTAAGTGTAAAAAATGGGTATTATATATAAAAAAAAAAAAAACATTTTCTGTTTAACATGCAATGAATTTGCATTTCCTGCTCAAAATACAGAGGAATTTTGAGTGCCATAACTCCTACATTCTGATACCAAGATCACTCTGAATTACATTAATGACAGTTATATTCTGAGATTAACTATGAGACCATGATCGTTCCCCCCCTCATTTTTCACAGCTTTATGTACTACTCCTAAGAAAACACAGTGCAGACTGTAGAGCTCTGGATATTAAATTATTGAAATGATTAAAAAAAATAGTAAGAAATATCAAAGGTGTTTATATATGTACAAAGGAAATAAGTAAACGCAGTTTATAAGTCAATGCCAAATTGAACGAAAAAAGAGAAGAAAGTTGAAACAAATGGACTTCATTACTAAGTTGTGAAAAATACAAATGAGGTAACGAATACATTTTCATCTAAACATTAAGTTTTAAAATTAAAAATAAGCACAAATATACCACATTATTCTGCTGATTATCTTAAGACTTGTTATTTTGTACTACTTAATTTCTACAGTGGTTTTCACTGCAGCATTTGGTGTAAGGCTGTATTTTGTTTGCCTTACTAATCATGAATATTACATGGGCTATACTCAGTCTTAGAACATAAGCCTTTATATTTCTACATTTCTTGCTACAGTGCTACGGAATTCAAAACCTGTGGGACTTAGGGACTTCACTTTAAGCCTGTGGCAATGAAGATGCAGCTGTTCATTTATAAGCAATCACAGCTACATAAGTTATAAAATTAAGTTTGAAAATCCACTTTCCTGAACTTTTAAAATGATTAAATTATAATAGAATCAGTGCTACGCTTTATTGGAAATATTTTTACTCATTAACTTTCTTCCAAGTTTGAAATCAAACCAAACCAATTTTACACAGCATTTTACCTGAGTTCACACCAGGTTAGCATTGCAGATTAAGTATCAGTATTTGATTATTATTGTAATGTTTGCTCCTCACATACATATTTAGAATATATCATTAACCATGGCCCAGTCAAGAGTCTTTTGAGGTTGGCATTACAAATTTTATTCTACATAGGCTCAGATGCAACTCAACACTGCTATCAGAACTTATTTATATGAAACTTCTACCAGGGAATCAAACCAGAATTATAAAGTGATGCTACTTACTGGTATTGTAGAAATGCCTCAGCAAAGCAAGCAGAAGATGAGATTCACATATAAACTCCACAGACCTCATCTCTGTTGACATCTACAGGTAACATGTGAAATGTATGTTTTCACTGATATGAAGGGACAGGTGCCTACCTGTGCTAGAAGTTACTTTTTAAATTGGATACTCTATTTTATAGGATTAGGACAGTAGCTAGGGTGTAAAGGGCTGATTATGACAGTCCAGAAATCCTCAGAAATAGTGCCAAAGCTGAACTGAAGCTAAAGTCCAAAGTTCTGCTGTGTTAGGTGAAACCTTAGAAAGCTTGGTGAGCAAGCTCAAAGGCAGTGTCAAGATGACAAGGTGATACCAATGAAAGAAATATTTTCAGATGGATGACAGATACGATCACATTATCATGGAGCTCTTTCTTGGTAAAAACAGTCTCCATATGTGTGCAGAAGCTGGATTTTAAATCCTAGTAGCTCCTTACTATTTTGTCTTGAGTAGGGGACATACTAAAGAAAAGTTTCCTCTCCAATGGACAGTGTAAGAATTAACAAGTTATTAGTCCTTTACAAATGCCAAAAACTGTAAAGCAAAAAACATTCTTCTCTTTCATTCCTCCTCCTTACTGAATTTTTTCTCTTCAGTAAAAATACTACCCTTGGAAACCAGTGTTTCCTAAAGCAGAGCAGGACTCCCAGTAAGACATAATCACCAAGATTTTGTGATCTTTCTGCAAAGAAGTAGCTCTAGTTTCCTTTCCACAGATCTAACCACTGACATTAAACTCTGCAGCAATAATCCTCAAGGAACTAAGGGTAGTTTTACAAAGCAGACAGCTTCCTTTCAAATAGAATTTCCCCTTTTCCTTGCAGACACCCTGGGGACTTCTTTCAGTAGCACCAGAAAGATATAAAATGCAAGTAAATGTGAAAATATTAGAAAAGAGTGGGGGGTAAGATGTTGGTTAAGAAAAAAGTTACCTTAATAGTGGAATGTCTAAAACTAAATGATTTGGGTTGCTGTGGTGGCCACAGACTCAAGTCAGCGAGAATTTCTGAAGTAGGAGATACATGGAATTTCCACTTTTTTGTCTGTCTCTCACAAACCTCTCTTTTTCCCACCCTTCAGAAGCTTTCCACAGGGGTGGTGAGAATTGGAGGGAAGTAGGACAGAAAAGCCACCTAGTTTTTTGTTCTACATTTATTTACAGTGACAACAACCATCAGGTTTTCTGGCTATCAGCTAAGTAAAATACAGGCAGTACAAAAGGAGACTTACAAGCATGAAGATGGCATTAGCTGCTGGATACCTCTAAGAGCTGCATTTCCTTACTTGTTATGTCACAACCTCTGGCACACAGAATGCAGAATAAAGTTAATTAAGGATGATGTGCCTCTCCAGTAAAATTTTAGTAAGACACAGTATTTCACTGCATCACTTGCATGCAGGTATTGCTGATATCATTAAACACTCTTTTGTATGGCATGTATCCAAAAAGGTAATCTGAGCTTTAATATCAACTTCAACGTTGTCCTCTCTTTACTTAACTTGGATGTAGAAGCACCTGTATATAAACTCTGAAAAACTGCTACTGTAGTTTTATTGATGCTAGCATGACAAACTTTAAACATCAGATATCCTGCAGACTGATTTATGCAAGTCAGTCTGGCACAGTGATGTAAATTCATTGTGTCCTGTTAGAATTGCATTTCTCTAAATCAAAACTTCTAAAGGAAACCCTTCAAGACACTTCTCTGAACAGCTGCTACATGATGGTTATAGTGGTAGAATGTAAATGACTACAATGCTTATGCTCATTTTGGAAATTGTCAAACACCACCTAACTGCTATCAAGTTGAAGGACTTGGCATGAAATTGTAACATGCAGAAATTTTACGTGATACTGAAGATTAGTCATTGCTTCTGAGCAAGATTCAGATTTGTGCTCAATGATCTAATGTGCACATGCTGACAATGCCATCCCAGAAAAAGCACCTAGGAAATGTGCATCTCAGATCTCCAAAGTGATAACCAATAAGAAAGAGAGCAAAAAAGACTTTTCTCTGCTCACTTGGGTCTATGTGAGAACATGCAAATCTCGGTTGAAATAATCAAGAGTTCTACAGACTTTACTCAAGAATATCTTCTAAATCAATTACTATTCAAATGCTTATGGTGTATGTCCTAAGCAGTGGTATCTCAACTGAACCTATGAGACAAAAAAAGGCAACCCTCAGAGAATCCAGCAGGATAAACTTTTAGAATTTAAAAGAGATCTCCAATGAGATTAGCTTTTCTTTTGGGAAAAGTACGTGTTCTGCATCTTTTTAATACACAAGACAGAGACATTTTTACTATAAGATTCAACTGCAGTACTCTGGTACAAAACCAGGTATCACCTACCTAAGACTTCAAGGACTCAAAACTAATTTTTGTGCTTACAGTATTTCCTACTGAATGCAAGATAACACAACCTTTGCTAATCTCTACAGTACCTAATCTAACAGGTCACCTGGAGGGCATGAATAAAAAAAGATAAAGACTGAACTACAGTTTGCTGCAAAACCACAACAAAAGATTCAGACAGGCTTAGTTTTGTTTTTTTTTCTTTTGTTTGTGGGTTTGGGTTTACTTGTCCTCACCAGAAGAACACTATATGCTTTAGATCTTGGAGATTTATTAAAGCAAAAGGATGTGCAAAAGTAGGGCAATCAAAAATAAGAGGGATGAATGAAAGGCTTTCCTTTGTTCACAGGGAGGGAAGATACTTTTATATAAATATGTACAGATACATACATACTTCTCAAGGTAGTTTGTAAGTAAAAAAACCAAACCAAACCCACTGTCTAAAAAATGAAAATCATTAGTATGAATGGCCTGATTAAATAAAAAATAGAATGCACAGCAGCTTGAAGCAAGCAAAGAAACTCAAAACATACTTTGTCGTGGTTTAGGCCGTAAATCAGCCACGCAGTTTGCTACATGGAGAATTGAAAGAATGCAACTCCCACAGGTTG
>JAOEHY010043113.1:0-26875 GCA_025447955.1 Psilopsiagon aurifrons | reverse complement strand
GAAGAAATTCTTTACTGTGAGGGTGGTGAGGCACTGGAATGTGTTGCCCAGGGAAGTTGTGAATGCTCCATCGCTGGAGGTGTTCAAGGCCTGTTTGGCATGGTTTAGTGTGAGGTGTCCCTGCCTATGGCAGGGGGTTGGAACTGGATGATCTTAAGGTCCTTTCCAACCCCAACTATTCTATGATTCTGTGATTGGTTTATGCTTTTGTTAAGCCCAAAGTTCCCTTTCCTTAACCTCTCAGGGTTTCTAAGCCAGGAATCTTGCTTTATTTTTTGGTTTTGCTACTGTATGATTTGGGCAACTTGCCAGTGCCTAACATAAGTGCTTTGGGCATTCAACAATAGTATTGAAATTGCCTAGTCTTTGGGAAATGCAGATCATAATGAAATCTTTGATAGTGGATAAGATCTCAATGAAAGTGCTGGTAAAACACATCATTTTGATTTTGTTTTCTTTGCGTAAATAATGACTAATTGCACCATCTCAGCTATTGTATTTCATGTTCACAGTTGTTACAAACTTAATGTTGTGCCATTAAGGACTTGGTACAGCCTTAAGTCTAGTCCCTGATTGATTTTTATCTTCTGTACATGCATATATACCTACATAAAGTCTAAAGGGAAGAATTGGCTCTGTGTGGAAAATGGCTGTTGTATTGCTTCTTTGGTGGTGAGTTATTTCATCCATTCATGACATTGACTCTTTTGTTGAAGGATTTCATAAATTTAGCTAACATAATAGTGCATTGTCTTAGGAGAATGCAGAAGGGTTTATATTCAAGGAAACATGTAACATGTTAAATAGAAAATAGCTTATTTGAAGCCCAGAGCTAGGAAATCTCTTTGAAATAACAGGTGCTAAAGATAAAAAAAATCAGCAAGGCTGTTTAAAATGTAAATCTGAAAGCTGTGAATTTAATAGGTGCCTGTTAGTTTAGACTTTTTAGAAGTGTTGTTAAAAAAGCAGTAATTTCTCTTGGTTACTGACAATAAGCAAATAAGTGTATCCCTGACTCTGTCTAGCTTATCCTGAATTAACACTCCCTCACGTGCATTTTGTTTGTTGGGGTTCTTCTCTGTGCTTTTCTTCTGAGAAGTACCAACTGAGACTGTACAGCTCCCAGCTATTGAGAGCCAGCTTTTGTAAACAGACTTCTCTCATGAATTTCTCCTGAGCTTCATATATATTTTTCTAATGTTTGCTTGTGCAACCCACTTTGTGTTGGCTGCAGCAGCTCTCCTGAAAACAGCTCTGAAGACCAGTTAGTATTGTTGAGGTAGCCTCAAATTTTCTTTCATACTGAAGTGTTTTTTTCTGTTCACAGAGTAAAAGCATTTTGTATGTCTGGAAAAAGCTTTTTAAAGGGCTGTCCATGCACGTCCTGTGTCCCCCGCATAATAATTTATTTTTGTTACTTGTGGTGTTTTGCACAATACTGAAATCTGAGTGAAGTGTTTCAGAGAAAGGGGAATTGGTTCCAGTGCCATTCTGCTGGCATTAAATGCTCATGAAGGATTTAAACACCAATAGTGATGAACTGCACGGTTTTGTGAGAGTGCTTAAAAAACTCAAACCAACAAACCTCTTTTCAGAAGACACCAGAAGTGAGGAAATGCAAGAATTTGTGGGTGGTGGTTTCCGGCACTTGCTGACCTTTGGAGTGTGCCAGAGTGGAGGCGCAGTTCCTGCAGTGACACGTCAGCATTCACCTTGCGCCTGGAGCTTTGCCACCAGCCCTCAGTGCCCATGGAAGGCGGTGCAATGTCTCCCACCCTAAAGTTATCCTCTTGGTTTGTGGCAGGCAGAGGTGGACTTTTATTTCTTTTTTGAACTATTGGTCGTTTCTTGCTTAAAAACAACTCTAGCTACAGCTCATGTGGAGTGATTTATGGGTACAGTTCTGCCAGTGTAATCATTAGAGCTGACTAGAGTTTTATTTCATAAGCTTCTGATGGAGGGTGATTTTCTTCCCCTTTCCCCCTCAAAGCAAACGTTTTTGGGGAAATACCATTTTGGTGAAATATTCATAAATCAAGGATGACGGTGAAAGGGAATATTTCTCCTGGGAAGGCACTCTGCTGGACTGCAGAGGGAAGAGGTTTGAGTCTCACTTCTTCCTGATCATCTCCCATGCCAGAGCTTCTCTTATAAATAATTAAATATACTTAAGGGCATAGAGAGCAGGGTTGATTTTATAAACTCGGGATTTGATTTCTTTCCTGGAACACTTCAAATTTTTGCTCTGCCTTTGTCCCTTCAGCTTCCCAAAGAGTGCCAAGCTGCTACCTTACTTGCACTGGGGCTGTCCCCTGCTGCTGATCTTGCAAGGGACTGTTGCTCAGTGAAACTGCTGGAAAGTCTTTGCCGCAGTAAAATAAGGAAACAGGCGCGAGAATGGTAACGTTATAAGTAACAGCAAACCACTGAAAAAAAACCCAAACCCAAACTTAGAATCATAGAATCAACTAGGTTTGGAAAAACCTTTAAGATCATGAAGTCCAACGTCTAGTTCAACTTCTAGTTTTGCAGTCAGTGACAGTAGGTACATTGTGAGCTTTAGCCCAAGGTGAGTTGGTGTGACAACGAGCCTGTAGGTTTGATTTGGAACCACTTCCAGAGTAACATGAAAGTCATCCAGAGAGACACTCTGACCCTCAAGGAGGAGTGTGTCCACTGTGCAACTCCTGGCAGAAGCCTCACAGTAAAACATCTGCAAAATCCTACCCTAAATCTTACATTTTCCATCCAGTGAAAGATATCTTGGTGTAAATGAGACTCAAGCTTTAGCACTGCTCAGATACTGTAAAGTTACTGAAAAGCTGCACCTTACCATTGAAGAGGAATATAGATGATTCATGGAATAGAAATTACAGAAGCACCCAGTGACACCTACATTGCTCTCTCTGTTAAAGCCCATCTTGTTTAGGTTTCTACCTTTCCTGGGAAGCTATGTGGAGACTTGCACAGCAACTTCACTGAGGTCTCTTGGGTGATCTTGGTGAAGCCCCAAAACCTGTGCTAGTTTCCACAGATAGGAGCTGATTCAGAACCTGCACACAGAAAGCTTTTTTTAAGAACTGTGTATTACTCTGAGTGCATATAGTCACTTCTGGTTTTATTTCTCAGCATAATTAAATAGTACCCCTATCCCAGGTCCATTCCTTCTTCACAGTGAAAGAGATAGTGCTCTGAAGCTGAAGGTTTCCTGTTAATTCTGCTTGGGGTTGTGCATATTCATGGAGAACCACCACGGTACCAGATTTTTATCATGTGTTTGTCCCCTTTCAGAGGGGGCCAGTTCCTTTGTTGTTGAAGTGCCTTGTGAAGGTCTACTAGCTTGTAGACAAGAAACCAGAGTAGAGGATTTTGGCTAATGCATCAAGAACTCAAGACTCCCTGTTGTAATTCAAGCCAGTAGTACTAGTAGATGGTTCTTTTCCACTTGTTCAGTGTATTCTGCAGCCAGGTTTGCTGTTTGTTGAAACTGTGCCCACTTTTAGCCATACTTCAGTGTAATTAATATAAATGCCAGTCAGTGCAGTTGCTTTTTTGTTATGTTCTCCTTCCACTTCATTATGGATTGATCTGTTTAGTTTATGGGGACTATAAAGTGAGTACGATAGTTTGATTTTATTTATGAGCATGTGGTTTTGTTTTATATGTGATCACTCTGGGTAGAAGTTTCTCAGTAGCATTCTCGGGGAGCTCTACTTGCTACAGCAGGCCAAGATGAAAGTTGTTCCTGCATTCTAGTACCATAATTATACTGGGAGAGTTACTAAAGGGTATGGCCATTTTAGTAATCTCTCAGCATTTTGAAGCACTACTGCAACAGTTAAATTGTTTTATGTTTTGAAGTATTTGATTTGTCTCATTGAAATTTGGTTGAAGACAGTATGTAGGTTTGCAGGCAACCTTCAGCCTTGCTGACATGTGGCTGTGTAATAAACCTTGTTTTAGTTCAGTTTTAATTGAAAAAAAGTTTAGAAGTATGGAGAACTTTTCTGTGCTCTGAAATACATTCTGTTCCATTACTGGGAGCAAGGGATATGCAGACAGGGCATGTGAGTCCAACTTTAAGCCAGTTTTGGCAGATGTAGTTAGAAGTGCACATATAATAATCTTACCTAGGTGAGATACAGAATGTTTTTAATGAATGTGGAACAGAAGCAGTCTTGTCAATGTGCACAATCTTAATCTCCTCGAGAGATTTGATAGTCTCATCTTACAAAATCTAATGCTCTGCTCTTTAACTTTCTAGTACTCTTTAATTTTTGTTGGTGACATGGACAGTGGGATTGAGCGTGTCCTCGGCAAGTCTGCCAACACCAAGCTGGGTGATTCGGTTGATATGCTGGAGGGAAGGAATGCCATCCAGAGGGACCTTGACACGCTTGTGAGGTGGGCTGATGCCAACCTGATGAAGTTTAACCAAGCCAAGTGCAAGGTCCTGCACCAGGGTCAAAGCAAGCCCAGGCACAGCTGCAGACTGGGCAGAGAAGAGATTCAGAGCAGCCCTGCGGAGAAGGACTTGAGGGTGTTGGTCGATGGTAAAATGAACGTGAGCCTGCAGTGTGCTCTTGCAGCCCAGAAAGCCAACCGTATCCTGTCCTGCATCAAGAGGAGCGTGACCAGCAGGTCGAGGGAGGTGATCCTGCCCCTCTGCTCTGCTGACAGGTCTCAGCTTACTGTTGCCAATTTGAAAATGTTTGCAAACACAAATTGAAATTGGAGGTTTTCATTATATTTATTGAGACACATTTTTATTTCTTTTCATATTGTAGACAGTCTACTGAAAGATTATTTCCTATTTATTTAATTTTTAGGTTTTCATCCCTAGAGACCAATTTGGCACTGAGTACAGTCTTAAAGTAACAAGAAAAATATTTTGGTGTACCGTGCTCTTTCAAATGCATTTTAAGATCTCAGCTTTGAGGCAGCGATAATCATAGAATCATAGAATGGTCTGGGTTGGAAAGCAGCTTGAAGATAATCTAGTTCCAACCCCCCTGACATGAGCAAGGATACCTTCCACTAGACCAGGATGCTCAAAGCTCTGTCCAGTCTGGCCTTCAACATGTCCAAAGATGGGGCAGCCACAACTTCACTGGCAACCTGTGCCAGTGCTTCACCACCCTCACAGTGCAGAATTGCCTCCCAATATGTATACTAAATCTTTTCTCTTCCAGTTTAAAACCATTACCTTTGTCCTGTCGCTACCTACCCTTGTAAAAAGCCCCTCTCCAGATTTCCTGTCACCTCCTTTTGGTACTGGGAGGCTGCTTTAAGGTTTCCCCTGAGCCTTCTCCCAGACTGAACATTGCCAACTCTCTCAACCTTTCCTCATTGAAGAGGTGCTCCAGCCCTTTGAGCATCTTCATAGCCTCCTCTGGACTCACGCAAGCAGGTCCGTGTCTCTGTGTTCTGGAGCCCTCAGAACTGCACACAGTACTCCAAGTGAGATCTCTCAAGAACAAAGTAGAGGGGAAGTATAACCTCCCTCGACCTGCTGGTCACACTTTCGATGCAGGCCAGCATACAGTTGGCTTTCTGGGCTATGAGTGCACATGCTGGATCATGTCGAACTATGTTGTCCCTCCATCAGATATTGGAGCAGTTGAAGTCTGCAGGTTGCTCGAAACAGTTGCTACCAGTCTAGGTAATTTGAGGGTAAAAAGATTTCTGGATAATTTGGTAAGAGCTTTATGTGTTAATAGCCGTAACTCTATCTGTTGTAATTCAGAGGGCAGATGAAGTTGTAGCAGGTGAAACCAGGCAACCATGCTGCCTGGCCATCAGAAGTTTGGTAAAATATGTTAGTTTAAAAAGAGAAGCTGAGATGTCTGCATTATGTGCATGCTGTTGGTTGCTCTTAGAGAAGCAGATTGTGCTCTGGACTATGCAGTGTTGTTTCTGGGCTTTGCAGGGACATTGAAGTGTTTGCAAGCTGCAAATAGCAGGGCCAAAGACAAGATGTGGGGGAGGTGGTTAATGATAATAATGGGTTTTGGGTTTGTTTGTTGTTTTATTTTTTTATTTTTGTACAGCACAGCATCTGTGCTGCAGCTTAACTCATCCATTGCATCTGACAGGGGCTCAGTTAACATTTTTTCTCTTTCTGTTTATAATGCTGTGACCTATACTTAATCTCTTCCCTGCTTTCTCTGTCTGTGCCTCCTGTCAAAGAGTGTGGATTTGGGCTGGTGCTGTTATGAACAGCTGGAAAACTGGACCCTGCAGGTTTCCTTAATCCTGTTAAGGAATCGATCATAGTTTGAATGGTTCATGCTTCCTGATTTAGGAACTGCCAAATGATCTATGTTTAATTTATGTGGGGCTGAAAAATCCCTCCTCTAAACCAAGCTGAATCAGTCTTAAGTCATGTGCCAAATCTGTGGCTGTTGATTCCTTTCTGTTACTCCATTAAGCCTATGGGTAGGCTGCCTGTGTTACAGAGCATTTTGATATCTCTTTCTTTTTTTTTTTTTTTATCCCTGAAACAGCTTATCCTAGCTTTCTTTTTCATATAGTTTCATCTTGCTTTGGTTTGGGTAATTCCGATCAGCTTTGATTATACATTGTTTACCTTCAGACTTGGTAAGAGTTAGTTTTGCCTGCAAAAATAACTTGAGGCTGAAGTTGCAGGATATGGGAGGCCAAGCTCTTCTTGCTTTATTGGTCATCTCAGTTGTAGCAATTTAAATTACAGTTTCTGGGCTTGTATCTCTATATAAGAGAGAATGAGGTTTATGCTTGTGCCGCATGTTAGCATGGGTATTTAAAGTGGTATTTATTGTTGAGATTGAATAATTTGTATATCAATTAAAAAAAAAGAAAGTTAAGACTCAGAAGATTAATTTATGCAACAGAATTAGGAAAAATGTCTGAGGTATACTTAGCAAATGTTGCTGTGAATGTATAGATCCAATGACAGAAGGTCTTATTATCTATGCTTGCAAGTAGCCAATAGCTAAAACACACTCCATCTTCCTGCTGTGACAACACTGATTTTGCCTGCCAGGCTGTTCCATTCTATGCAGGGGGAGAAATCTAATTAATGGGAGAAAATAGAATTTGGAAAAGACTTAGTATGCCATCTCGTTTGTTCCCTTAGTAAATGCAGGATTAGTTGTGACTGCGTGTCATGGTTATGCCTTACATAAATGAAAGAATTGCTTTTTATTCCCCCAGGTGATCACTTGATTTAAAAATACTGTAGTAGTGTGAGATGACCCAGGTCATCTGCAATACAGAGTTTCATTCAGATAGATATATCTAAATAATCAGTGTGTACTTGACTATCTTAATAAAATTGTAAGTAAAGGGGCAAAGCTTTTAGCCTGTTTCTTTCTGAAATTTTTATTGTTTTTCTTTTTCTTTTGTACCTGTATGAATCTGATTCAAGGGGCATCTTATCTCTGATTTTTTGGTGGATGAGGAATTTGGCTGTGTGGGAAGGGGGAGGGTAAAAATGGCAAATGTGAAAGCATGCTTCACTTGAGTGCTAGAACTCATCACAGGATCTAAAGTTGTTGTTTCCTTAATATTATTTAAAGATGGATCAGCATTATGGATTTCCATTAATAAAAGCGTCCCTAGAACAGAGACAGAGCTGCTTCTAGGCTGCTGCAGTCAGTTGGCAGCATGATGAGCTCTTAAAGGAAAAAAATGTCATTATTGTAGCAGCAGGGGCTGCCAGGGAGTGCCTTTTGGGGAGGCAGTACAGAAAGCTGGTTACTGGACTGATTTCAGTAGGACTAGGGGAAGTGGGAATAGGTGGACATAGGAGAAGCTGCCTTTAGCAAGCAGGTCGAAGTGATGGTTTTGTCATGATAGGAGGACAGAACCAGAGTGGAGCAGATAGGGCAGCAGTGATTCCCTGCTTGGGCAGGGTGCTTGAACTAGATGATCTTGACAGGTCCTTTCTATCTTCAACAACTCTGAGGTTTGTATAGAGGAGTCTAGAGATGAATTTGAGAACACATGTGCAAGCTGCTTGGAGCCCTGTTCCTTTCCTGCTCTTGCATTCCCAAAATGGCTTTGGCCACTGTCAGAATTTGTTTTCTTGGCTTTGCTAAGCTTTCTCTCTCCAGCTTCCAGGCTCAGTCCAGCAGAGATGTTAATGTAAAGGAAGCAGCAAAAAGAAAACCACTGGCTGTAGGAACATCATCGCTTGCTCTGATTTACAACAGCACCTTATTCAAGTGTTTTCCTTCCCTTTTCCTTCTGAAAGTATTTAATGACCCCTGGAATTTGTTTATATACATAGGCAAGAAGGAGTACAATGACACTTGACACTAAGAAAGTTTCTAGTCTTGATTTAGCTTTCAGCTTCATTAATGTTAATCTAGATTTTATTAGGATGCTTTTGGCTGACATTTTGTTTAACTATTACCATTTAGCTGGTCTTAGTCAAAAAATGAATGCAGATGTAAGAACATAGAATGTTAGTGTATTTAATTAAGAATTAATGTTTTAGCACTGCAGTTCTCCCTTTGAAGCAGAGGAAGTTAGCTAGTGTTGAGTTGCAGTTCTTGTATAACACAGATGTTCTCTCTAGCTGCTAAGGGTTTGACTACAGCCAAAGTGTACAGGTCCTGAGGCTGTAGCCCTGTAGCATGAGCTTGTCATTAAATGTTCTGTACTCAACAGATTAAAGGAAATCTGCTTTATGAAAAGGTTTGTATTCTTTCTTACCTATGTTTCCTAGTCATAATGGCAGAAAGAGTCGTAAGTGCATAGAAATGCCTTGTCTCACAGTGTATTCACATCCAAACCAGAGACTAAGGCAAAATGGTTTCCTTGAGAGAAGATGGCCAGGAAAGAGTCCTGTACAAGAGCTTGCTGCTAGCTTGCTTTTTATGATTCCCTTCTGTGGGATCAACCTTGCAGCCTATGCTTCCTGGTTTCCCATGCTGGATTTCATCCTGCAGACTTTCTTGTGAAACATGCCTGACTGCTCTGTTTATTTTTACCAATGCTGCTGTAGTTTCCCAAGTAAGCTGTAGCTGGGTCATGGGGGAAACCCCAATGTTTTCTAATGTCATGAAGTTTTTGCTAGAATATGTTGATTAAAACTGGAGATTATTGTTGAACTTGTGGTCCTCAAGCGTACATTAAGAAAAATGTCATTAATATTTTTAATCGTTGTAAACTAGCATATCCCATACTTTAATCACTATCAAATATCACTGAAAGCTCAAAAGATCCTCACTGTTATGTTCCAGGGTTTGTTTAGAATGCTTAACATGTCTCAGGAACTTCTGAAATGTGGTAGTTATATTTTGTGTTTTCCTTTGGTTTTAATTCTTAAATGATCCCTCTTTTCAGATTTCAAATTATAATCTATTTCCTGATGCATTGCTGACGCCCCGTGAGCCATGTCAGAAGTACTTCCAGGTCAGATGCCCTTTAAAAGATTCTGCTATGCAAATATGTGAAACTTTCTCTTCTTTTCCTCCTTCCCAGGCCCATATTTCACTTTCATTTTGCACTTATCCATGAAAGAGCAAGCACTCTTTTCTTTTTAACAGTGCTTTTTGAATAAATTATGTTCAACTTTTAACAAAGTATTCCTATAGACAATACAATGCAAGAAAGTCGTATTAGAGGTAAAGACAACTCAATTGTGCAGTTTTCTGTTTGCAGTGGCATTTTCTCTCTCCTCTTTCCAACTCTGTACGGTTTATGACAAGATTGAAAAACCTCAATAAAAGCCATTCAAGTAATAGTGTTTTTTATATTATTTTGATGCTTAGAAAATTCAGAATACTTTGTGTTAAACACATTATAGTGGTAAAAGTATATTAATCTATATCTATAGGCATGTTTCTAAATGTTAGAAGTATGCAGTTGAGACAATATTTGTTTTTAAAAGTAAGAAAACTAAACCCATTAATGGATTGCTATGACAGATCTTCTACCTAGTTAAGTGCTGTCTTTAAGCACCAACATTTTAATATTATTCCCAGTAATCATAACATTCTAATTAGTTTTTCACTAGTCCATTTTTTTATTATAATACCCTGTTTTTACTCACTCACAATTTACCGCTCGTCATCTGCTTTAGCTGAGATACACATATCAACTCAGTGATTCCTGGTCTGCTTGTCCATTCGTGTTTGCTTTTCAGCAGAAAGCAGTTGAAGGAAGGGTGCCCTATGCCAGTATCGTTGTCCTTGCTGGTAGCCTGGAAGCATGAGGAACTTCCTGAGCTGGGGGGACAGGGTCTGCCTGTTGCGAGGTCCCTGGAGCCCCTGGCACAGGGTGTTGGTTGGCTGGTGAGGGGCACCGCACCGGCCTGTGTTTGGGACCTCTGGGGTGAGGGAGGCAGGGACACTGGGGGAGACAAAATAGAAGATAGGGGAGGTTGGTGACTGGGATTTCAGTCTTGAAATTACAGGCACAGGAAGAAGTTACATTTCCTTGATGTTTTCAATTATGAAGTTGGAATGTGTGTCCCCTGGGCAAAGTGGCATGTTTTGAGTGTCACAGTGTCCTGTATGAAGGAGGAGGGACAGGCTGTTGCTCTTCTTCCTTGTGCTGTTCTACTGTGCAATATAGATTTTCTTCAGTGCATTTAAGCATTTCCTTACATTCAAATTTTTGTGAAATTTTACATTTGCATTCAGATATTTTCCAGCACTTCAGGTAGTCCTGCTCTGGTAGCAACTTCTGCTCCTGAGATGCAGGACCTGCTCTTTCACATCTGTATTTCTTCTTCTCTTTTTGCCTATTTTGTTGCTTTGCTTTTTATCTGCTTCCAAGAATGGAGGGAAGCTGGCTGCATGCATCCCAGATCCTGGCTCTGAGTGCAGGGTGATGGCGAGTGAACAGGTGCCTGTCTCTTGAGAGAACTCTGCTCTGTTCTGTGCACAACTTGTCATACTTTTTGCATGTTCTTTGATCGTTTTTTGGATGTGACTTGGAGCAACCTGGTTTAATAGAAGGTGTCCCTGCCCATGGACTGGGGTTGGAACTAGGTATCTTTAAGGTCCCTTCCAACCCTAACCATTCTATGATTCTATGATCGGTGGATCATTTGAAATGAGGCCAGGAGGGGAGATGGTGTCTAGTGAAAGATTCATTTTGACACTTTCCTGCTTATGATTATCCACCAAACCAATTTAGCACCCAACTTGCAAACACTGCCTGAGTCACAGAGACTTCTGGAGCTTTGGCTCAGTCATGGATCAGTGGCAGTGTTCTTCATAAATCAGTGGGGGAGCTTTTTGAGCAGATTAATAAAACATAATACATTTTTTCAATGTTTCTGGGAGCTGATTCTCACAATATTTTTTGATAAGCAAAATGCAAACAGCAAGATACTGGCTGAAGGTAATCTGGCAGGCAGATACATAGGCTTTATCTAGGAAGATTATTTTTCCAAGAAATATTTTTAGTAGTAAAAATAGTAACAAACATTGCATGAAACAGCTCATTTGTAACAAAGGAGAAGAATAAATTTCAGTCTTGTTCCAGATTGTGGCAGTTTTATTTATTGATGTAAACCAGAAATGCTTGTTTTAATTTGCTGAATCATAAAATAAAATATAATCTAAGGAAATCCGTAGATAACTGTGTGATTCAGTAGATTCTAAAGGTCAGGTAGTGGGTCAAAATTCTCCTGCCCTAATGTTTGGGGTTTTTTTGCATAACTTCCAGACTTCTGATGGGTTTGGAAAAAACATAAAGAAGCCACTCCATAAGCGCAGCCCATTTCATGGTTTTGATTAAAACATGTGCTTTGGTAATACCATGTAGGATTGGATGTGACCTTGCTTTCATTAGACTTGGTTAGATCTAGGTTAGTTGCAGAAAGCAGTGTGTATTATTGTCTTATATGAAGATTATGTGACAGTTGTGTTTTGTAAGTCTTTTGTGGCTAGAGCTGAAATTGTTTCTAGGACGTTTGTGACTGTTACCTAATGGCTTTTTTGTAGTGTGCATGGGGTGACCTGTCTTCCAAAGAATTTGCGGTTGGTCTAGACCTGACTGACTGGGGATTGAGGAAATGGCAGACACCAACGTTTGTAAAGTCTACTTTAAATTCCGGTTTGAGCAAGTTTTAGAAGTTGTTCTCAGTGTGTGATTCTGGGAACAAAGAGTATAGCTGGTCTGCTTGGTTTTAAATGAACTAGAGTGATGGTTGGAAGTGTGCAGCTTTGACAGCACGTCAAAGAGGAGGGAACACTAGCAACTGTGTGTGCGTTTAGGTAACATTGTGGAGTGCACCTTTTCATGCTGTGTTTACGTACATGTTCTTTTAAAACCCATATATTTAATCTCTTGTAAATCTGTACAGCCATCAATTCTGTCATATATCAAACACACAAGGATGCAGCACTACTCAGCTGGAATGATCTGTCATCGGCTAGCTCAAATTACAGCTTTTCATTCCTGGGTAAGCCCCAGACACATTTTTATGTGCAATATAAGCAGTCAGTGATACCTGAGAATTAGGAACAACAGCAAGGGTGTTTCCTGCTGTGGCAGATGGGAGTGATTTATTAATTGGCCTCTAATTTGGTTGCTAGGTGTCAAACAACAGTGATTACTACAGTATGTAAATTGAGGTGTTCATGGAGTTGTGCAGATTAGTGAGAGCCAGAAAGAGACAGTACAGGAACAAATTACAGTTAAAAAAAAAATGTATAGTCTGATTATTTTTCATGGCCTAAAAGTCTGTTCCCTCAATAAACTTAATACTTTTTCAAAATGTGAGCTGCACTCCTGGCTAACAAAATCCAAAAACATCTCTAAAAATAGGTAAATGAATGGTTTTCTTTAATGGCGGAATATGTGTACTGTGCTCTAGGATGTATGCTTTGTCCTTAAGTTTGAACTTTGTGAGCTGTAGAAATAGTGACCATCTTCATCTCTGGAGTAGCCCTTTCTTTAAAGATGATTGAATTAGAGCAGGATATTTTGCCAGGGGATTTCTCCCCCCTCCAGAAATGAAATGCACCTTTTTGAAATAATCTACTATTTGCATCGTTTGCTTTCTGACTCTCTACTTCCCACCTCAAAATAAAAGAAAAAACACAAGGAAGGAGAGAGACCGACAAAGAGCAGAGAAAACGCAGGTTTGAAGAGACAACAGCTGTCTGGCCAGTCAGGCTGAAAATTAATGGTACTTGAGTTCTACCCTCGCTGAAAAAGGAGCAGCATCTGCCTGTGTCTCTTAGAAATTTCTTATATTTTCTGCTTCCTAGTGCTTAGCACTTGAGTTCTTCCCCTCCTCATCATAGGTAGATATGAAATACTAGAATGAAATTATGATAAGGATGACTTCTGGACTCTCAGACATTTGCAAAGGGCACCTCTCCTGTCCCCAAGCCTGCTTGAAACAGAGTCAGACATGGAAAAACTGCCCTGAAACTGCCTTGTATAGTGTCAAGCTTCCTGCTTGTTCTCAGCTTCATGGTCCCGGTGATCTTTTTATTTTTTTTCTGCCTCTGTTTTTCCTTATTTAATAAGTTAAGCTTTTGTCTATTCTCTTACCCACTTAGGTTGTTGTAATTTTCCTACTGTAAACCAGTTATGTAAAGTGCTGCATCCCTGTACCAGAAGCCCTAACAAAATAGTGTGTGCAATGAATGAGTCTGTTTCATGACTGTCTCTTTTGCTTTTCTAGTTGACTCTGGCGTGGACGCATTGGCAGTGTTTATGGCAAGCAGCAGCACGACGGACGTTGTGAACCGCAACAGCCCTGCCACCCCACCCAACACGCTCAACCTGCGCTCCTCTCACAATGAACTTCTGAATGCAGAGATTAGGCACACAGAGACCAAGAACACCACTCCTCCAAAGTGCAGGAAAAAGTATGCGCTGACTAACATTCAGACAGCCATGGGTCTTTCCGATCCAGCAGCACAGCCCCTTCTGGGGAACAGCTCTGCCAATATAAAGCTGGTAAAGAATGGAGAAAACCAGCTCAGGAAAGCCGCTGAGCAGGGACAGCAAGATCCCAACAAAAACCTCCCTACCACTGCAGGCATAAACGTAACTTCTGAGAAGTTTGAAGGCAAAGAGCCGATCCCGCAGGATTCCTCTGGCTGTGAAATACTACCCTCGCAGCCAAGGAGGACCAAGAGCTTCCTGAATTACTATGCGGATCTTGAGACATCTGCTAGAGAGCTAGAGCAGAGTTTTGTTACCATGGAAGATAAATCTGCACAAAGCAACAGCCAGGCATCTACCATTATTGTCAATGGGGAAGGCCTGCCCCGCAAACAAAACAAGCCATCAAGCCCAGAGGATGGCCAAGTTGCTGCAGTGTCATCAAGCCCTGAGACTAAGAAAGACCACCCAAAAACAGGGGCCAAAACAGATTGTGCCCTCCATAGGATTCAAAACCTGGCCCCAAGTGATGAGGACTCCAGCTGGACTACGCTGTCCCAGGACAGTGCTTCGCCAAGCTCACCTGATGAAACAGGTATGCAAGTAAAGGCTGCTCACAGCCACTGGTCTAGAAACATGCTGCTTCACACTTCTCAGCTGGTGGCTAGAAGGAGAGATGTGATTTAGTGGTGCTTTCAATGGGGAAGCCGCTTTAGGAAAGGCACCAGCAAATGCTACAGGCAGGATCCTACAAATAGGCTAAATGCACCTTTTCTAGTTTTAAATAATTGCTCTTCACTAATCAGTGGGTACATGTTGTGAGAAGTACATGATTACCTGGAGATGCTAAACTACTGATAGCTGCCTGCACACAACAAACTTTTCTGAACGGTAATTTTTATGTTCAGCAAAGATTTTTACTTTTCTAATACAAAACGCTCTGATGTCCCCCCTTTGCCCCCAGTCATTTGATGGAATTCTTTATTTTTAAAGGCGGCCTCCCAAACCTTGGGTCATTTTAATTTCTGTGTTTTGGGGATTTTTGTGCAACAGTTCCATACAGTAACTCAGAAGCTGAAACCATAGCAGTTCATATTTTGCAAGACTGGGCTCATTATTTATTTGTGCAGTAGCGATGACTTCTGCACTAGCTCTGTTTTGATGTGCAACACATATGTATTATTTTTAAAACTCTAGAGATCTAATTTATTTTAGTTAATGGACTCTATATACTGGCTTGGGTATAAAGCAAGTGATAAAAGTGTGTGGGGCTAAACAAGCTGGTCATACATTGTTTGTGTTTTAAGTGGTTTTGTTATTACAGCACACAGATTATGTATTGTTTGCATGCTGCCGCAGTCTAAATCCACATAGCATGTCAGTTGTGCATGATTATGACAATAATGAGTTATTTTAATATGTAGATAGCTTTAAAATCGCAGCCAGAAGCACTCTGTGACATATAATGAATCTTCTGATCTTCTTTTTTATGTGTAACAGTCCTTTGCTGTTAAAAGGGATAATTTTCATGAAGTGCAAATGAAAAAGTTTTCAGTTTACTAAAATTGCTGTTTGTGTTAATGCTGTTTCTTGGGATACTTGATATAATATGCATGATATCACTGATAGCGTTTTCTGGAGAAGCTATCAACAGGAGGTGTTTAGATAATTTAATGCTGAGCTTGTTGGATCCTTCTGTATTTGTACCTGACGCAGGTTTGGCAATGAGAGCTGTGGGTAGAAAATTTATATTTACTGAAAACTGGCTTGTTTAGTAACCACCATGGAAATAAAGGGGAACTTCGGCTGCTGAGTATGGGGAGTTTCCTTGTTACACACAAAAAAATAATTAAAAAAATAAATTCATAAACCTCTTGGGAGTTCACCTCTCTTCTAAAGCAGAGTAAAGGGCTTTTTTTAAAGTATCTCTGCCTACACCATACCAGCAACCAGTGTATGACAGGCAGTTACAGAAATACATCCAGAAACTCAAGTTCAGTCTCTATAAGAAAAGAGTTTCAAAACCAGCCCTAGAAAACCTCAGAATTGCCTTTCAAGAGCAAAGTGGAAGAGAGGTTTCTTTCTTATCCCTGCCGTCACTGTCAGGGAATACTGAATAGGACATAGGACCTGTTATACTGGATTGGATCACTGATTTTAAAATGCCTGTGTAAGTATTCATGGACTCTAAAAACTTTCAACATTTGCAACTTGCAGACATCCGTTAGGATTATTGACTACCCTGAGTTTACCTCCACTCTGATAAAAATGTTGCACTGTTTCCAATTCCCTTCAAAGATGAACTAACAATTGATAGGATGGAAGAGAGCTTAAGAAGTCAATAATGGATGCCAGGATGACTCGCACCTTTTGCAGGTATCTCCACACTGACTCATTTAGGGGCAGATTTTCTAGTTGTCCTTAAGTTCTCCAGCCTTCTAGATTTTAGTGATGTGCCATCCCTAGGCAAGTTCATGTATCTCCAAGGATGCTTGAAGGGCAATAAGATAAGAGGTGGAATTAAAGTTCAGTAAATGAACTGAACTTTCTTTTCTGAGGCAGGGTCAAGAACATTAAGTGTTTTGCACTGTAAATGCCGGTGCCTTTTCCATCTCTTTTTCAAGAGTTGCCTGAGTTACTGTGGTGCCAGTTGGCAAGCATTCACCTCTCACTGTGTGAGGTCAAGCTACAGGAGTTACCTCACTTGCCAAAATATTGGGTGCTACAGCAGTGAGTGGAGTTGGAAGTGCTGAAGGAAATAGAGTAGCACTTGCTGCTTTCTGAAATCCACTTGCACCTTTCTGCCATGCTTGTGACAGAGAAGTAGTTTTCCAGAAGCAGAAAGTGCATCCAATGTGTTTGTTAGTGGTGGTTGACCAGAAACCTGAGACATTCCCAAGGGGCCATATCTAACCCCACTGGGGCCACAGAGTTAGATGTGAGCCCTATGTTTAGGAATAGGCAAGAAGAAGAGACCTCAGAAACTAAGGACTGGTGGTATCTTGGCTCTCCTGTGATCATCTGATATGGTTTTAAACCTCCCTTCAGTGGACATGTTGCCCCAGTGGGCTTGTGCCATCTGTTCCAGCAGTATGTGGTGCTTTCCTGTGGTAGATCTTGCCAGTTTTCTTAGTGTAGTCTTTCATTCCTTCTTGTCTCTGTGTGCCAGCATGGGTGAAGGGAAGCCCTCCTGACTCGGGGAGTTGTGCAGCAAGCCCTGGTGGTGCCCATCCGTGCGATCCAAGAGTTTGAGCACAGTTAGGGCTCTTCACTGCCATCACATCTGCGTGGGAGGAGAACATTGCATGTGGTCTTTGCAGCTCAGTGCTCTCCAGCCCTTGCTCCAATAATAAATGTTGGGGACCAAAGGGAGGAACATACCTGGAAGAAAAATCTGCAAAAGTAGACAGTGTTTTCCTTTGCAGTATCTATCTGTTATAGACATCAAAATAACAAGTATGTTATTTACTGCTGAACATGTTTTCTGTGTTCCCGATTATGGACAAAGATACATGTTAGTAAAAATACATTCAATTAAACTGTGGACAAACCCTACAATACTAGAAAAAGAATGTATTATCACGTGTACAATTGTAAGATTCTAGGTAAACACCAATTCTCAGATTTTGGGGAAAGGAAGCTCTGGTTCACACCTGCTATGCATCTCATGGCCTGTCAGCTTTTAATATTGAGCTGGGTTTTTAATCCTGCATGTTACTGATAACAGTGTATTAAGAGCAGTGCATGCTTTATAGTCTTGGCCTCCGCCATTTGCTGACTGCTTATGAAGTAGGAAAGGTGGCTGCTGCTGTGTATCTGCAGTGTAGGTAACATTCTGTATATGGAATAACTAACTGCATGTGGATCTTCCTTTTAGATATCCCTGTAAGAGGACTTCAGGGAAGAAAAAGTAAGCCAGTTTAAAAGAAATAAAACCTAAAAGGCCACATGGTTGCACCATGTTCACAGTACTGTCAGCATTCAGTCTACTGGTAGAAGGCCATAAAATAAATTGTACTTGAAGGTAAATTGAACTTGAAAGATGACTCTCTCAACTACGTGCAGTTGCACAGGGAGACCGCTTGTTGCACTTGAATAGTCAGGTTGGTTTTGCAAACCCTTTGGTTTGCAGTGGAACTACCTAAATCCATATCTTGGATCCTCAGATAAGTGCTCTGACTTAAACCCAGAATTTCTACAGGAAAGAGGAGTGAGCAGCACCCTTTTGAATTGGGATAGTTAATAAAAATAGGTGTGAAAAGTGACTTAATGTGTTCACAGTCAGGAATGGCAGGATAGATGTTTTATACAATAGTGATTAGCATCCTCTCCCAAACTCTGTTTGTAGTTAGGCTTTCCAGCATATGTTGTGTAGTCACGCTTGCGGTTTCATACTTACTGTTTACCAAAAAGATAACAATTCTTTATTTCATCAGAGCCATTCGTTTTCCTCTCTAGGGAGGGCTTGGTTCAACTGCCTGCCTGTTGTCCCTTGAGATGCCTGCTGGTGTCCAAGACAGGCAGCCGACAGGAGGTAAGAATGAGGACTTGTGTTCTGGAGGAACAACTATAGGCTAAGCATGATGCACATCGAGTAACTCTCACAAATGAATTAAACAGTTGCATAGAGCCTGCAACATCTACCCTGCGGAAGCTAAATTTGTTCTTTTTCTGGGTCTGGCTTTGTCTTAAAAATCACTCCTTGGTTAATCTCTGCTATATTGTGCCTAAAGCGTCTAGAGTGGTTTGTCATATTTCAAAATACAGCTTTTTCCCAGTGTGACATTCATCCTTGGGTGCTCCTAGTTCAGAGACATTTGCCTTCTAGTGGCTGTGCTTTGGCTACCAGAGCATTGCTGTGCCTAGCTTAGTGCTTTGGCTAAAACAGTGTCAAATGTGGCCCTTTTCTAACTGAAATAGCTTTGTTAATTTTGATGTTAACCAGCTGGGTTGCTGGCCTGTGGTCAGGAGCTGGAACAAGCTAGCTTATTTTGCCCTCTCTTGCTCGACTTTTCAGAAACATTTTCCTTGCTAGCTTAGTAGAGTATGTAATTCCTAATCTGGGCAGAATTGGAGTGCTGCTTTGAGTGCAGTGCAATGATTTTGAGCATTTTAAAAATATTATTTTACTCAGTAAAATGTAAAGTTGTTGGGGTAAACAAATGCCTGCAGGCCTGGCTATTGGAAAGTGAGAAGTGACAATAGGGAATAGAGGTTGTTGTGAGACAACACAAGAAACTGAATGTCAGCATCATACTGTGACCTGGGTAGAAGCTGCAGGGTAATTCACTGTGCCTTCAGAGCACAAGCTTCCCCTAACTCTGTAGTGCAGTTTACTTTGATGGGTACTGCTAAGAAATGCTAGCATATGCTTTTTACACAGGGCTGCTTGTATGTTATAGGCAAGTGGAAGGCTCCTCTGAACATCTGTAGGGAAAGGTCAAGTTTCAGAAATACTGAATAGCTTAATTGTGTCTGGTACTTTCCTTGACAAACTACATTTGGAAGCTTTTTAAGCTTCTCTGTTTTTCATGGTGGCTGGGTGTCATTCTGGATCTTGCCTGTCCTCTCTGAGATTGCATGAGTCTGGCTGAAAAAGCTCTTCTCTGCCTAGCATTATATGTTCCTAAAGGTCTCTCCTCAGACCATGGAAACAGTTCAGGTCCAGTCAGATGCAGGACCAAGCAAAGAGGAAAAGAAAACAAACTGCATAAGGGAAAAGAGAGAAAGTAATGAGGAAAAAGTCAGGGTTCTGATAGCTCTTTCAGAGGGATGATAAGGTAGGAGGTTGCACAGAAAAAAAAGCCATCATCAACTCATGTCAGGCTAACTGCCCCCCTTAGAAAATATGAAGTTCCCGTTTCATAAAGCTATACAAGTAATAATGACCAAAATCGATCCAGTAAACCTCTGCCTCAGCGCTTTTGAATGCTGCATAGAACTTGGGCCAAACTTCAGTCCACCTGACTGATACTTTGAAATGGGTATAGAAAACTCTGCGGAAGGAAAGTTAAAAACAGTGTTACCTTTGGGAGGACTCTTAATCTGCAGGCACTGTTGGTTAAGGCAGGCTGAGAACACCTATATTCTGCTAGGTGGGAGTTCTTTGCAGCCTTTTTGACTGCTTGCTTGTTGTCTTCTGTACTCCTGTATCTTAGCTGGGGGAGGTGTGGTAGAGAAACGGTGCTGCTGCTCAGCAGAATGAGCCTCTGGTCTTCACCCTGAGCCCCTGAGCTTGTGGAGGATCGCACAGCTGCTAGGGTAGCAGCAATTCACCTGGGTGTATGACAGTTTTGAGTGGCTGGTACAGGTTTGGGAGTCCCCTGCTCAGAAGTGATTTGTGCCTCTCTGCAGCTAAATCCTCTACGGAGTGGAAACCCTGAGCCTGGGCTGGGGCAGTTGTTTCTCTGAGCATCTGCAGCATCAGGTTCCTTAAGCAGTGGTGAGCTTGTCACTGGAGGGGAAAGCAAATAGAAGGTAACTGCCCAGGTGTATTTGCACTTGCAGACACTTCTTTTAATCTCCCTAGTTTAGCAGCTTCTTTAGACCCCAGAGTCTAAATGTGCTGGTTCCTCAAATAGCTAACTCTTACACAAATCAACTTTAGCTGATAGAAATTTAGTTCTGCTTTAATTAACAACATGGGATTGGCTGAATTGAGGTTATGGGTCCCTTGAGTCACAACTCTGCTACTGCAAGCTGTGGCATTAAACACACAGAAACACACAGCATCTACCGCCAAGACATGGACTAGATGGTGCTGCAGGCAGCCTTGAGTTCATTGCTCTGGCAGCAAGAGAAGGTGGGTGGATTTGGGGTAGTACCATTCCATCTCCATGGGCCAGGAGAGGTCTGGTATGATGGGATTTAGCATACGGCAGAGACCTTGCTCTGAACTCAGTGCTTGCTTGAGAGTGGATGTATGGTCCCTGCCTTAAGGGACATGAAGCCTTTTTTAAGCAATCCCATGAAAGCACATACATTTGCCATTAAGGCTCAATTGCTTCATTTTGAGATGTATGGAGCCCCTGGGTACTCAGCATTAGGTTGTAAATGTCCAATATCAGGATGCCACAGAGCTCAAGGTAATGATATTAAGTGGGTTTCTTGCAGTGCCTGAGATCTGGATTTCTAAAGCCTAGCAGAGCGTGTCCTTCAGTTTACGTAGTAGATTTATCCATGATACTTGAGTGATGACAAATCCAGGGGAGGGGGAAGACAGCCCTAAATACAAAGCATGTATTTTTGCTCCCTGCTTGTAGGGTCTCTGGGGCGTTTTTATCCATTTCTATGTCGTGTTCCAGGGATTGTTTTTAACTGCTATTTTTATGTTAATCATCTTATATGTGCATCATATGATACACTCGACTGATTTATTACCTAGTAGAATTTTCGCACAAAATCCTTGCAGTAGTCCATCTCAGAACTCTTAATGAAATTGTTTCTTAATGAAACTATTTTCTTCTTAAACAGTGACATAATTTAATACCGACTGGGTTTTTTCCTATTATTTTGGTTTTAATTGCTTTTGTATTGAGATTCTGCAGTGCTAAATTTAAATATGGGACGCTTCGGCATTCACTCAGGGATAGTTGCAGTGCACTGAAAGTATAGTAGCACTGTCATAATACTCAAGTAGGAGTTGTAAGTCTGTAGAGCTCGTTTTTGTTGGCACGTAACTGATAAAATATTCTAAGGTTATGGCTTCTTTTACTTTTTAGAAGTGGATCTTGGGCTCCTTCCTGAACTGAAAAGTTTTTGATAAGGAACAAAGGAGCCCATCCCTCCTGCCTTTCTCAAAATGAAAGCCAAAATGCACAACTCAGATTGGACACATTAATTTTTAAATTGGAATACATTCCCATTCAGACTTTAATTTAATTTTACTAATACTCTGCAAGAAAAAGACAGTCAGGTTACCCTGGTCATTTTGGCTGACATGATTCTTGGCTTTGCTTAAATTATTGATTATAACAAGGGGAGGGACTTTGCGATGAGAACAGCGCTCTCACTAATAGAAGCCTTTCACTAAATCAATTTCTACCACTCCTGCAATGCACCGTCAGGGAGTCGAGGTTAGCAGCCTTAAGAAGGATTTTGTCTTCAAAGAGTGGATCTTTGCTATACGTTTTCTAAGTCTTTTTCCGTTTATGCAGGCAGCTAAGGAGAAAAAACTGATATAAATATATTTCTAGGAGTTGATTTGCAGGGCGAGGGGCTGTTCTGGTCCAAAGTTGAGCTGATTAAATCTTGATGTGATTGATATCTAAAGGCTTGTGAGCTGAAAGTACTGTTTCAAAAGCTTGTCTCCTGAGCAGAGTCAGTCAGAAAATACATCAATGTCTTGCAAGCTGGAATCAATTCAGTAGAGAATGCACTGTTATGCACATGCTGCTGTAATTCCTGTGTAGCCATCTCTCTCATTTTTTCTTTGCTTATTAGGAAAAGCAGTCATTTATGTGGTCAACATGTAGTGTTTCCTCTTTTACATCTACCGGCAGTTGGATGGGGGTGGCTTTTCTTTTCTCCCACTAAAGCACCATTTTTCATTTGGCTAAGTGTCTGCTTAAACATACCAGTGTATTTTCCCATTTTTGAGCTGGAGATGCTACGGAGACGGAGAGTATGAAGCTGTTGGGGCATGTATATTGCAAACTTAAAGGATGCTGGTAGCAGATCAGTACACACTGAACTATACAGGACCGTCTAGTAACTGTAAGTAGCGCTTCTATTTTACTTCTTAGTAGCTCTGGTTGGCAGTGCCACTTAGCTCTGGATATAGAATACAGTTATTTTATCTGCTGGTAAAAATTCTGCTCAGTGGAAAATCAGCTGGTATCTGACAGCTTCAGTTGCAGAGAGTGCATGGTGTGCAGTTAATACTGTAAAGGTATCTTTCTGAATGCTGATCATTTCAGTAGTGAATTGATGAGTGATGTTTTAAACTTCTGATCCATAGCCCTTGAATGTTTTTAGATAGGTTTAAAATACATTATGAACTGGACTTCTAGTTTCTCCTTCACATGTCAGAGATTCCTCCCCTGGGATTGCTTTATTTTCCTTGCAGTCAAAGGGAACAAAAAAGTTGTCTAATGTAAGAGCACTACCCCTAGTCATTCCCTGAAGTTCAAGGTAAAGCAGCTTCTGATGTACTGAATGGGGCTTTGGGGTTTAGAAATGTAAGGTGGTTTATAGCCAGTATTTGATTGGGATCTGTCGAAGAATGGTGACTAGTACCTTGGACATTGGTGGGTTTTACTCATTTTGCTAGACCTAAATCAAGCAATTTGGCCAGGACAGAAAAACGATCTTTTGTCAGCTGGTTCACACAAACCTGTACACAACTTTTTGCCTTCATTTGTGGAATTATACTTAAATACCATAACTGTATTTGCTCCTAACAAAACCAAACTAATAATGAGAAATAGTGGTCTGGTTTGGCCTTTGTAAAATTGTTTGAAATTTAGTTCAACAGTTTTGTAGGCAAGCCAACATCATATGTCATGCTCTGTAGCTACAGCAGACTTTCAAGATAATATTTAGTGTTAAACTCAAATTACCTTATTTTCTTTTGTGCTTAACTAAGCCAGAATAATGAGTCTCCTTTTTTTTTTGCCACTGGAGACTGTCAGTTGATTGACTTAGGAACTTTGTAATCTCTGGACTACATTGCTTTCCGTGGTTAATTGTGCTGAAACATAACCAACATTTTCCTAACAAAGAGATCTGAAAAGCAGGAAGGCAGCATCAGAAAAGCAAAGATTTCAGGGCTCAGCTGCCAGTGGCATAGAATAGGAAGTTTACTTGATTTTTCACACAGGATTGTTTTTTGCACTAAAATGGGTGTGTTGGGCTTTGTAAGAATTTTATTGCCTCCGAGTATTCAGGGTACATATTAGGAAGTAAGGCCCTTTTGCAACTATCAATGTGAATGTGTGATCATTAGCAGAATATCCTTTTTCTGTTCTCTTATAGAATCATAGAATCATATGTCATATCATAATAGAATCATATGTCATGTCATAATTGAATTCTCACTTTTGTACCATTGATATTTCCGTAAATATAGCAAGTGTGCTTCCTTCTATGTGTTTGACCAACTTATTTTTTATTTTAACCTTTCTTTTTATGTATACAACAGAAGCTTTACTGTAGGTAAGGGAGCATATCTAGCATTTGTGTACTAGGTCTCTCTTATTTTCTTCTGCTAAACCACTGCATCTGCAGACAGGGCAAGTGGACAGGCTGAGCACTGGAAGCAGAAAGGCACTTCAGAAGGAAGGGGAGGGAGTTTTCAGGTGTTGCTCTTCTTTATTATTAACATACTTCTTTTACATCTTTAATTACACAAGAATGCTTATCATGAATTTATAACAACTATGCTGTAGTGCTGATGAATAAGAATAAATGTTCCAATTTACACCAGAAACCAATTAAAAGTTGTTGAAAAAAGTTACAGTTTTTTCTTGAAACAAATACACCTTGACCCCAAACAGGGATATAGAATGTGTCTGTGAGAACAAGAATCAATTTTAGGTCGTTGTTTATCTTTTAGGGTTTTCATTCTAATTTTTTCAGCTTATTTTTTTTGGAGGGGACACACACACACGTGTTGTAGTGAGGCGTTTCTTTGGTTTATTTGTGGGTTTTTTTTAAATGGACAAGCTGCGATTTTTTCATGATTCCAGGAGCTGGGATTTCCAAAGCACCAGGTAACACAAGGCACAATATAAAATTGTAAAAATTTCTGTCGAAAGTGCTGAAAACAAGCATAAGTTCACAGGAGGAGCTTTTCGTTTCTGTGGTGTTTTAAAAGTAAACTGTTGGAAGGAATGAGCCTTACAGCTTGAATTCTGCGAGCAATGTACAAACCTACTACCTCATTTGGTACTTCATTGAAGGTTGTCTGGTGGGACGTGCTTTGTTATTTTGTAACTTCCTAATGGGTAAGGTGGCGGTCAAAGTAGAGAGAGAAGGCCCTCTGCATTTTCTCCTGCTGTTAACATTACTGCAAAAGGGTCAGCATGAAGGCCACCAGGCAGAGTTATTTTGACTTAGTTATTTTTCTTTTGGCTTACGACTTTACAGATGCTGTATCAGGATTGTATGTTACACTGGCCACAGTCTTTCATCTGGCTTAATTCTGTTTTCAGAAGGTGGCAGGATTCACTGAGAACTTGTTACCAGTGCAGAAACAGTGAATTTCTAACTAGTATCTTGCGTCCCGTATGCTGCTGTCATCTCTTCTTTCTATTTCTGAATTTTTCTGGAATGCAAATAATACAAGGGAAGCAAGACTATAAACACTTCCTGACATAATAGCTCTTTTGAACTGTAATAACTGTCATATGTGAAAGCCTGTAGTTTAAGAGGTGTTAATTACCTCTGGAACAGTTGGCTTTCCAGTAATCACTAGACGAGATCTGGTTTTAGTTACGACTCTTCATGGTGGTTTGAATATGTTCCCCGTATTCATAAAGATAATTAAGCCTGACATGTATTTGCCTAGAAAGAAACTTTTGTCTATTAGATGGCTCTGTACATTTTTTAGTATTGAAGTCATAACATCTTCCTGTTAGATACATGCTAATATAAAATTGCAGGTGACAAATGTGTAAGGATAGTAATATTTAGTCCCATAACTCTTGTATTTCTGTTATATGAGGTGGTTTTGTATCTCAGGATAACAAACTGTGTACCTTTGTGCTAAGGAGAACAAATTTATTGTGGATTTTTCTTCTAAAAATATATATCTCCCTTAGAAGAAGCTTGGATATATCATAGAATCGTAGAGTCGTTGGGTTTGAAAGGACCTTAAAATCGTCTGATTCCAACCCCCCTGCCATGTGCAGGGATGCCTCACACTAGGCCATGTCGCCTTGAACACTGCCAAGGATGGAGTGTTCCATACACTTTCACCACTTTGTTGGTCAACCTGTTCCAGTGCCTCAGCACCCTCACAGTAAAAAACTTCTTCCTATCTCTAATCTGAATTTATTGGATTGAGGGTTCTCTTATCAGATGTTGCTTTTTAATCTGACAGAGTATAATTGTTGTGATTGCTTTTATCAAAGTCTTACTGTGTTGTTAATTCCATTATTTCCAATGCAAAATAATATACTGACTGGAAGCTAGAACTCACTTTACAAGAGTTGGATTACAGTTCCATTTTGTACATCAGCAGATAGTACATCAGCTTGTAAGAATGCATATCGAGCAGACCTTAGGCTCATGTAGCTCTTTAGAGGCTGCCTCTGACAGTGGTCAGCAGCAGAAACTTAAGGGAGCAATAGAAACAAAAACCAGGGCTAGCATAAGAAGGCTCTCCCTTATTGTATCTTCTTCACTTTCAGCAATTGTTGGGTTTAGGGCTTTCAGACTTGGTATGTCATTCATACTATTTTCTTTAATTGCTCTTGATAGACTTCTCTAACATGATTTTTGAAAAATCATTTTTAGCCTTATTTATATTTCTGGCATCCACAACATCCTATGAGATTGAGCTCCGTAATTTATTTATGTCTTGTATGAAAAAGTATTTCCTTTTCTTATAAAATTGCTCTCCAATAATTTCATTAGGTGCCCATTGCTCTTCTGTTACGGGAAGCAGTAAATAACAGTGACTGATAATTTCCTTTCCATCCTTGTCTTCTTCCCACCATTCATAATTTTATAGATTTCTGTGGCATCCTTCCCTCCTCCCTGTCATTCCTTTTCCAAGCTCAAAGTCTCTGCTTGCGAAAGAATTTTACCTGTCTTTTCTAATTCTGCTACCTTCAATTTTATAATAGGGCATATGGAAATGAGCGTGCTAGTCACAGAATCATAGAATAGCCAGGGCTGGAAAGGACCTTAAGATCATCCAGTTCCAACCCCCTCCCATGGGCAGGGACACCTCCCACTAAACCATGCCACCCAAGGGTATGTCCAACCCAGCCTTGAACACCTCCAGCGATGGAGCATTCACAACTTCCATGGGCAACCCATTCCAGTGCCTCACCACCCTTACAGTAAAGAACTTCCTCCTTAT
>JAOEHY010043112.1:0-12099 GCA_025447955.1 Psilopsiagon aurifrons | reverse complement strand
CCACATGCAGCTCTTTACCATGGCTAACCATGGTTCATACGTCTCTCAGGAGGTCTCTTTGGTGTTAGGCAGTGACTGAGAGGGCTTATTCTTGCAGAAATACCTCTCTTTCTACTAAATATAAGCAAACAGCACATCCCCACTAACCCACTAGCATAATCATGGAGGATGTGGCTCAAAAGGGGTTTCACATGTGGCTTAATGAAGCCAAGAGGTGTTACTGAGCCATTGTGCTGGCAGCGATAAGCTGAAAACCATACAGGTATGTTGACTGCAAGTGATTATGAATACTGCATCTGTGATTTCTCAGCAGTTGCCCAAAGCCATGTGAGACTCAAGATATGCAGAGAAAGAAGAAAGACTATTGCCTTTTAATATTTTTTTTTGTTGTTAGCGTGAAGACATGATTCCCCAGTCTTCCAGATAATAAAGCACAACTGTTCACAATTAAAATATTGAATGAAAAGGTATTTGCTTCAGTTCAATGTCAATTTTCTTCAAAACTCCAATATTTTTCTTGGCCATGGAGCTCTCATGGGATTTCTGGCACTTCTCACTTCCCTGATGGCAGAAGCAGCCTGAGAAGAGTTTTGTCACGTCCTCAATCCAGAGCTCTCCAGGGATGCAACCCGACAGTTTCCTCACGTCCCCAGTTGCCTCCAGCTGCTGTAGGATGCAACTCAAAAGAGTGGCACCCAGGGGTGAGGGTGGAACTGTCACACAGAGGCCTGGCAGAAGCAGGGAATCTGCAAAGGACGAAAATACTGCTAGGTAAAATAAATCCTGGCAAGGAGAAATCGTGAGGCATAGACACGTATTTTGTAAAATAATATGTTGTTCAGGTTTCTTGGCTTTGCTATGAAGGTGTGCCTGGCTCATGTGTCTAACTTTTGCTCTAAAAAAGCCCCACAGGCTGAGAACAGCAGCTTGGTGAGGCATTAAAGAAGTTGGTCAACTTTTATTAAACAGTGAGAGGTGAAACATCTTCCAGAAGACAGAGCAATTTATTTGAAATAAAAAAAAAAAATCAATTTTCAATTCCAAAACATTTACATTTTAAGTTTGTCAAAATGAAATACTGAAGAGTATTAACAATAAAAGATAGAATAAACTGAAATTGCTTGTTGCGCTAGAAAAAAGTAAACTTGGCTTATTTCTGTGTTTATTATTGTTGCTCATTATTTTCAAGAAGCTGGAAAGTATGAAACAGAAAAAATAAAATCAATTATTTACATAACCCTGAGAGCACAAAACCTGTACATTAAGGTTTTCAGGAATGCAGTAGCAATGCAGCCTTTTCAATCACGCTATGTTTTGGCAGAGTTGTGGTCAAGAGCCCAAGCCATATATTCTCAACCTCAAAAGGTTTGAGGAAAAAGGTCCCGTGGTTCCCTGTGCTGCCCAGCCTTGTTCATTCATTTTGTCCTAAAATGTCTGGATTCATCCCCACATTTTTCTGTGTGCAGTTTTGCTGCAACTGGTGACCTGCCTGCCAGACGATGGTCACTGAAGGGTCTTGGGCTCTGCAGTGAGATCTGGAGTGGTTGTGAAGCCCAGTCAGTAGCTGTCTAGATAATGCATTAGATCTTGGGTGGAGATGCCTATGGTCATTGGAGATGTAGGTGCCCATGGCTGCTGGAGATGGAGATATTTATGGTTGTTGAGATAGAGGTGCCTATGGCCATTGAAGATGGAGGTGTGTTATGGCCACTGGAGACTTCTGAACGTTCTTGAATGACAATATGGGTCTGGCAGATAAGGTGGCACTGAATGGATAACCACTTCTCTCTGAAGAGGTAGCTGAAAGCCAGTCATGGCATTTGCTAGAGAGTATCAGATGGCAACTGGAACCTGTCCCAGGTGGAAGCCTTAGGTGAGGTCACACCTACAGTGGCCTAACTCAGTCTCCCTCTGGTTACAGCCCCTGCTGCTTATAAAACAGACACAGGCATTGGAGGGGTACTGCTGAATTAGATAATCCTGGAAAAAGTCTGGATAAAATGACCCATTTGGACAATAGGAAGGGAGCATGTTCTCAGGGAAGCCTTGATGGCCTTTGACACTCACTTTGGGTCTTTAATATTTGAGTCAGCCCAGACCAGGTCTCTGGCATGAAACTCAATACAGTTCGTGCATGAACCCTTAATCTTCTATTGTGGTGTTTGAAGAAGGTATAGGTGAACCTCTTCAGGAAGCGATTCATAACCATGAAGATTAGTGGAGGAGAGAAAGCTGGAAGGATATGCCTATAGGTCATATTTACTCTGTGTAAGAGGAATCAGGGCAAATCTATTCATCTGTCCAAAAGTCTCAGACCTTCTGTGAAAAGCAAGAATAATTATGTCTGAAAAGGTCAGTGCGAGAGTTTAAATCCAGCATGCCAAAGAAGAGAACATGCTGGATGCTCTGTGACAAGGGAGAGCTGAGCACACACACGCGAGTTGCCAAACAGAATTGGATGTGTCATTTAGTTGAAATAACTTGATTTGCAAGAGCACACATGCCAGTTTGGCAAGGAGGGAGACCAGGGATGTCAGGCATAGCAGAGCAGAGGAGTGAGCAGGGGCAGGAGCACAATTAAGGGCTAGGTCCCTGCTCTGTGTCGACCAGCACAGGGTTTTGCTCTGCAGCAGCTAAACCTGCCCTGCCTTGAAGCCAGCTGGGGACCCTCCTGGGGTTCATTATGGCAGCTGATGAACATAAGCACCAATCGGCCACCCTGGCATGTGTCAGGGGGAGGTCTTCCATTTCTTCACCCTCTGTTGCTTCTCCTTTCCCTTTATATTTTTTGAGGGAAAGGGGGAGTAGAAAAGGTTGCATTTTAAGTGCCTCTTACTTCTCATTTTACATTATTACTTTTTGCACTAGTGCTTTGTGCTACAGCCCCTTCAGTAAATGAACCACGTCTGAGCAGCTGGGCCATGGCTCCCCATGCAGATTTGGTTTGTAGGTAAAATCACACAGCCCCAGGTGAGGACACAGGCATGCTGTCAGCAATGTGGGGCAGCAGCCTCTGCTCCAATCTGCTCCCTTTTGTAGCAGAAGAAATGTCTGGTTTGCAGCCCCACTTGGCTGTGAATGTGTGTGAGACAACTGAATGTGTGTGGTGAGACCTCCGTGGAGTTAGCCTTTGCTCTGCAGAAGGCATTACTGACATAGGGTGCTTTGGTTTCCCTAGCTGGTACCCCACACCCATGACATCCCCCTTGTCGCTTTTGGAGGTTGTGGCTTTTTAGGCATTATTTAAAACTCCTCTTTCTCTTTGTAGGCATTGTTTTCTTTCCTCAGAGCACCACTAATTCCTGAACCTGCCCTGCAGGTTCTAGGAGGTAATGGAATAAAGTCAGCGTTTTCCTTTGCATCTTCTTTCCAGGATGAGCTGCATGTCAACGTGAACATGCAGGAAGGTGAGGGAGGATGGCATGCAGCAGGCAAGAACACAGCTCCTGCAGAAGCTGGTTGGGCAGTCACTGTCAGAGCTTGGCTGGTCCCAGGGCTGTGAATGCTCTGCCTGGAATTGGTGCTGGCTATCTAGGGACTCACGAGCCCCTCGGGTCAGCCACGGTGAGCAGCTGCTGCTGAAAACTGCAGGATGCCCACCTTTGGCTACAGGAATCCATTTTTAATATGGAAATTAATTAGTCTGAGACTGTGGTTGCTTAAAAATATACTGTGAATCCAGCCCGTAGCCTGGTCAGGACTGTGAGTGGCTGAGAGGAAATATAAAGGACTCAAGTTCCCTGCCCATAGTTAGCTGATGTTATTTTATCCAAGTAAGAACTCCTTTAATTTCAAAGAAAAAGATTGTCAGATATCAGAGTAGTTAACTTTTAGTTAAAAGTTGAACTTTTCTTTTCTTTGTTCCTCAGGTATTTTGAGACAACAGACCATCTTAATCCACCTTCTAGCTACCAATGGTACTTCTTTGTGAGAAGTGATAAAAGAGATGTTTCAAAAGACTGATTCCTGAGGACCCTCAGTAAGAGCTGCCACAGAAGCGAATCAGAAAACAGTGCAGAGGAAAGAGTTTTCCCCACTGCTAATTAAGTAGAATTTTCCATCTATCTACAAAGGATTCAAAATAAAATCACAGCTGGGGGACAAGGGGTGGGGAGATTTGAATCTCCAGAGCTGGTTGCAGACCTGGCTGTGGCCCATGTGGGGCAGCTGGAAGGTCTCTGGCCATGCAGCTGAGCCACAGGGCAGGGCCCATGCTTAGACCGACTGACCTTGGGTCCCTGGATTTTCTGTCCTGTTTTGAATCACACCACATCAGCTACAAGAGGCATTGCAGGGAGCATTCATTTTGAGTTTTAAAATGACAGAGGAGGTACACAGGTTCTGGAGGACCGTGCTGATCAATCCTTGCTCAAAAACACATTCCTCTGCTAAGCTGGCTTTGTCTACCTGCATCTGTCTGTTTCCCTTGCTTTAAGAAGTGAACCAAGGAGCCTTTCCTCAAATCTTGGTTCACTTGCAGGCATAACACAGGTAATGCCATGATTTCATTTTAATCTTAGCTAAGCAGAGAATCCAGATGTGACTCCCAGACTTTGCTTGCAAATAGCTGATGTGTCTGACCCACTGGTGGCTGTCCTTCAGCTCCTGGCTGTGCCACTGTCCTGCTGGATGACCTGCCCCTGCTCACTCCTCTGCCACACTCATGTGAGCAGAATTTGTGGCTGGCTGTGTTTTCTGCAGCGTTTTCAGTTCTGTGCTGTTGTGCCACATGCACAAACACAGTGTCATACCCATCACTCTGCAACCTGGGACCAAGCTGTGGCATGAGCCAAGCTGTAAAGCTGTCATACACGGAGTGATGTATTTTACTCACACACATCACCACATCTACCCCATTACTGTAGTCAATTCATCTTACCCTCACAGAGTAGTGGGGCTGTCACTTCTTGCCTCTGTGCCATACATAGTATATGGTAATTTAAGTGCTTTCATGGCAAGTAGATAGTGAAGCACTGCCCTTTGTTCTGCATTAATTTGTATGGTTTGGGTGGTTGAAGTTGGGTTATTTATTTATACAATATGTACCTTTATATACAATATAATTATCAGCAATAGACATATTAGAGTTAGTAAAATCATGCCTGGGTGAAATATGAAATTAAAAATTCCCTTTGCTGTCAGTGACCATCCAAGAAGAAATTCTCACCAATGTTGTTATCCATCTTTCTTCACTCTTTCCAAGACATGGTGTATTGCTTCATGATGAACAATGATTAGAGTTTTGTGTGGTCTGTTTTGGATGCATTCTAGCAGCTGAGACAGGTCATTGTGTTGTAATAGTTTCTTTGCCAATGCAATATTCAATAGGCAATAAATCTTTACTCAATGTATAATTACATTGCAACAACTGATAAGATGTAACAGAAGCTGAATAAAGTTGGATCCTAGAATTTTAGTAAAGTTATAAATACAAATATTTGAGTAATTGCTTGTATCTGCAGTAATGTTATTTATGAATATAAAAATCACAAAGGGTTCTCATACCAACACATCCTTTCCCAATATATATACAAGTATGCCTTCATGGGTTTCATTGGGATGGATTTCACAATGACAAACATTTTGTTCAGAGCTAAAATGAATGTCTTGGGCTTTTGAATGTCTTGGGCTTTGATGGTGTTACTCTTACAAATAAATCCTTATTGTTCCTGTACAATACATGCATTAACATCACAGTTTGCCATTTGTTTCCACTTTCTTGGGCCCATACTCTGTGTTCTAATGGACAGACTATAGCTCCATCGTGATTTAGCCCTAGCTCAATGATTTGGTATATGGTGTCTAAGAAAAAAGCTGTGGCCTTATTGTTGTTGGGTGCATAAGTTAAATTGACTAAATACCACCAGGATTTGAATTATTTTTCATATTTACTTGCATTATTCCAAATCACCTTTCAAATTTCAGTGGGTAAGGTGCCATTGTCTCCTTCTCTTATAGTTGCTGCTATCACAGATTGCATCCACAGTTAAGCTTGGATACAGCTAAGAGCTAAAGAAACACAATTTTTGGCCTAAGTGCATCCACAACTACTTTGCGGCCCCTTTCATTAAATCTTTCTAACAGAGGCAGAGCATCAGACAAGAGCCATTGGTTAATTCCTAATGTTAACAGAGGAGACCACAATGGGTGTTCTGATTTTAACACTTGTTGTGCTCAATTTATAATAACATGAATAGAGTGCTTCCATTTGCCATCCTGCAGGGTGCTGTAAGAGAAAAACAGAGACTTGTTTAGAGAGGGAGAGTCTGAACAGGTTATCCCACTAAAAACAGAGAAAAATCCGTCATGTACTGATTCTATGTTTTCATCACTGCTACTGGCAGCTTCCCAGGCAAGTGAGACACCAGATTTAGTTCAGGTCAGCTTCTGTTAAGTAGGCACACCATTTTCTGGTAGCGGGGTTTCATGCAATTCCTTCTGGAGACGCAATCCCTGTAGGATTGCTTCTAAGAAATCAAATGGTCCTCTAGTTTGCACAGGATGTCCCTGATGTATTTTCTCAGCTCATTTAAGTGCTTGGACTAAAGGCAAAAGTCCCTTTTCCCATCCATAGTATCATTTCTTTAAATGTAGTTGAGCTGAACATCAAAGGTGCTTTTGGCTCATGGGGCCAGTTTAGAGCAGGTTACAGGAAGCAGCATGTTTAGCCAATCCCCTACAGTAGCTTCAGCTACAGTAGAGTCACTGTAGAGTCACAGTAGAGTCACTGGGAGTGTCGCCGGGTAATCACTGAAGGGTAACCGGGTAACTGAAGTGTCTTTAATTCTTCACAGGGTATCTGAATCACAGGGTAACTGAAGTGTCTTTAATTCTTCAGTCAGAGTTCTGGCAGCCTTTACTGATTTTCACCCTAGGGTTTGCCTTTCTGTAAGAGGGAGTATAATGGAATGAGTATCATTATAGAAAATGCAGGTACGTATTTCCTCCAATATCCCAAAGTTCCATTGTTGTTGTAGCCCTTCTTTGACAGGGGCATTTGCAACTTTCAAAGTTTTCTTAGTATGTCTGGAGCAATCACTGCACTATCTGCTACCCACCATGTACCTGCAAATTTTACTTCTTTACTTGGTCCCTGACATTTTCTAGGGGGAACCTCAATTTCTGCTTTATTTAGCACTGTCTGTGCTGCTGCTGCTTCTTCCCTACCTTCTGATTAGCCATTGGCTTTTGTGGTTTTATCTGTCTGATGGAATCAGGCATGCAGATGCACCCATTCCCATCCCCACTATTTTTTCTCACTTGAGCAGGGTTGGGAAATAAAGGGAATCTGTACACATATACCCATCCACAAAAGCTCTACCTGCAAAGTCTGGATGGTTTTCTTATGACAAATGCAGTTGTACTGCAGTTGATAATGAATTTACTGCAGACACTTGTACTAGCAGAGTTTCAATGTAAATGGAAATTGGACATGAATATAGAGATGTCTCATGCATGTTCACACTGAAATTAGTTTAGGATTAAAACAAAGTCATATATTCTATTACTGTATTCGCACAGCTCTAAGCTCTAATCTAGAATAATAGACTTTACTGGATAATTGCAGAGACTCTTTAACACGCAGCATCATATAAATTAAACGAGTGAGTCAGAGCTGTTGGCTAAGGAAGACTTGCTGCTACGGCTGGTGAACACCGAGACATGGGTGTCTCTGGAGTATATGAGTGAAGACCCCTGGGGCTGGTCTGAGAGGCCACTATTTGGCAAAATATTTTGCCTTTTTTTTTTTTTTTTTTTTTAATAGGAAACATAAACAAAACAAAGAGAGACAAGCAGAAAAGATAGGAAGCAGAAAAGAAAACAAACCCAGAACTTCTCAAATTAAATGCATCTCACCTGCAGGAAACAAACATGCCAGAACAAAGCCTGTAGTTCACACTCCTCATCAAACTGCTCTTTCATGGGCCTGGGAGAACCCATGCAATGGAAAATACGGAGCACTGTGCCTCTGCTTTTCCACTGTCTTTCCCTTTTCTTGGCTCTGAGCCCTCCTCCCCCTCACCCTGCCCAGGGGCTCCTCACCGGTCAGCTCCCTCCGGGGCATCCAGAAATGCACCAGCCCCACCAGGCCCAGCATCACCACAGTGGTGGCACAGCCCAAAGCTGAGGGGACACAGAACCTGCAGGGACAGGACCTGGCGCCTCAACCACCACAGTGCAACCAATGCCTTGTACCACATCAGAGGGATACTAAGTTTATTACTTTCAGGAAGCATTTAGAGGCCAGGCTGGACAGAGCTTTGAACAGCTTGGTCTAGTGAAAGGTGTCACTGCGCATGGCAGGGGATTGGAACTGGAAGAGCTTTAAGTTCCCTTCCAACCCAAACTGTTCTGTGATTCTATGATTCTTTGAAAGTATTTAACCACCTAAGCTCCTACTTTCCATGCAAAATCAGTGACAGTAAATATGTATATAAAAAAATCAGAATTTGTTATGAAAATTTATTTATTCTTATTTGAAATGTATTTTTTTCATAATGAAGAGGTAGAGCTGAAAAGGAAAATGTTTATTTTCAGTTTCTGGCTATGAAATGGTCATCTGGCTCATTCTTTGCCCCTGATGGGCGCAGAGCGGAGTGAGACTGTGTGGACACTGTAGAGGGGCGAGGACACTGCATGGTGGAGAAAGGGGGAAAGAGGACTTGAAAGACACCTTTCAGGGGTCTGGGGATGTCAGTCTGGCATCCCTGTGTGACCTGTGCTCAGGTCCTCCTGCTCTGTGCCATCTGTGTATGAGTTCCTGCATCAAGGTGAGCTGATCTGCCCATATCAGCCAGCTGAGAAGGAACTAGCTGCTAGTGAAACCCCTGCTCCCTCAGATGGGCAAGAGGTGCAGAGCTGAAACTAATGAGACTTAAAAATATTTCAAAAAATATACAGAATCCATGTATATAATTTTGAATGCAGTTGAAAATATATCAACTCGGACTTTTCAAGTATCTTCTTCTGTCACATGTTAAATCTAAAATATATCCTTTGTGCTTGGTATGGTTCAATCTAACAGACGTGGATTTCAAATACAGCTGCTTTTTGAAATTAGCATTGTAGTGTAGTTCAAATGCAAAGACTTTAATTGAAGATTTCTAGTCCTCTTTCCTTTGCAAACAAATTAGAGCTGAGAAAATGCAGAAGTGGCCATGTTTCCCTAAACACATGAGCTGTACTTAGATACGGTAGAGTGAACATATAATAATATATAATAAATGTATAATAATAATTTATTCTTATTCTCCATTATATTAATGGAATCATAGAATGAATGTTAGAGTGGTTTGGGTTTGAAGGGACCTTAAAAACCATCTAGGTCCAATCTCCTTCCGTCGGCAGGGACACCTTGCACTAGATCAGGTTGCTCCAAGCCCTGTCCAACTTGACCTTGGACACTGCCAGGGATGTGGTAGCCACAGCTTCCCTGGGCAACCTGTGCCAGGGCTATTCCACCCTCACAGGGAAGAACTTTTTCTTAATATCTAATCTAAATCTACCCCCTGTCAGTACTCACACCTCTGCCCTTGCTGGGCTCAGGAATGGCCTTTCCCCTTTGCAGAATTGTCTTTGAGGTGGATTTCCTTGCACAGCCTTGATAATTTTATTTCACTTGCTGAGGTGGTATGTGAAAGGGATCTTATGTTTCAAACACACATTGAACAGCTTTAAAGTGTAGTGATGCCTGTCAGCTGCTGGCATCAGCCACCAACATCAGCAGTTCCCACTGACAAGAAGAAGAATGCATGGACTCTGCCCTGCTGAGGCAGGGTTTGAGAGCTTCCCTGTCACCAGTAGCCTAGGGAACAGAAATTTGCTGTTCCTTCTGTATAATATCATAGTCCTGTTCCTTCTCTTGCTTAACCACCATTTCTTAGTGAATTTCCATGTCTGCTATACTGTGGAAAAAGACATTTCTCCTACCTTGCTACCACTGGATCTCGTTGTTCTTTCTGCTGTAAATACTTCTTTCATTCTATTTTTAATCAGGGCAACCTTCAATTTCATTGTTATGCAGATGACATGCAAGCGTCTGACTGTTTCTCCAGATTCTCCAAAAATAATTTCCAGTACTGATTGGTGTTTTCTAATACTATGCATAATAGAGTCTGAAATAAACACCTCTCCTTGATTTCTTTATTGAGGCCCTGTAATTTTACTTTCCTTCACATGTTTATGACTCCTGATGAGAATGTGCACTCTGCTCCAGTCCCTGTGCCTGCTGGGAATGCTGATTCCTCTGTGCACCCTAATCCTGCCCAGGACAGCCCTTAGACCAGCATGGCTTCTTACTGCCATGTCTACGAGCTCCCTCTGCTTTAGAAATTAAATAATTGAAATGGCTTTAGTGAATCTTAGAAATAATGTAAGTGACACTGCCTGAAAGGGCATGAACAGAATAATATGCACTTGTGGCCTCATAGTTAATTGTTGCTACTCACTTCCCTCTTGTGTCAGAAATCTGTTAAAATTTTGCTCCATGCAGGCTCAGGTGATCTAGTCATCTTAGTGAATAACTTGTAATATTATCTAACTGAATGTACAACTGGGAGAAAAACTGATTGGAAAAGTGGTCTCCATATTTGCGGATATTTGTAGGCTGAACTGCCAACCCAGCCCTCTACAAAGCTTGCTCTTGTTTCCCCTTAGAAAAAGACGTTTTCATTAATGCACTGTCTATGCAAGTTTCCAAGAGACTTCTCTAGGCAATATGTTTCTGTTCTTGTGCCCGTATTTGAAAAGCTTTTATCTCTCCAAACAATTCTATTAGCTTATTGGGTCTTCTTTTACTGATAAAAGCCCTCCTTTAAGGGAACAACAGCAAGGAGACCCTTGCTCAAGCATGTGTTATTTGGATATTCTGTGGGTGAGCCCTCAATGGGGATGCAGAAGTGGTGAGCCCACAGCTGAATTGCCAGATTGGTACCAGTGAGGATGCTTGTGCCTCACTGTGCTCCTGGCCCATGAACTGCATGGGCACCATGCATTTTCATCAGTGATTTTCTCATTTATCCTAAATTTTTATGTCTGGACTGATCAGAATACTGCATCTCTTTCTGCTTCCACATCCCCTACTTCTTAACCTTATTTGTGGTGAGAATGTCTCAAGGTGAGGCAAGACTTGTCCTTCCATCTGTGTCTGTCAGTACCTTGCACAACAGTGGCCAGATTCAAGCTAGCAACACCCCTGAAAAAAACACTGCTTGTGATGACTGTGCTCCATATGTTCCAGAGCTTAAAAAGAGAAGACGGCTACAGCCCATGGCTCACTCCAGTCCCAGTTCAAGCGGCACAGTTTGTATGTGGCTGTATAGCCACCAGTGGATTATCTGGAAACATCCCAGCAAGGCAGGGTAACTTTTTTTTCCTGGTTCTTTGAAGAGACAACAGAGCTTACAGTAGTAGGAACCTGTCCTGCTCACCACTTACGAAGGGGTTTCTCTGTGCTCAGAGCTCCTACTGCTGCCAAGTGTGCTGGGAGGAAGCAACAAGGGAGAGAGACCAGTGGTTTTGGATGGAACACATGCAACTAGAGTTCACACCATGAGCTAGATCCTAGTGCTAACATTTGGAAACAGATTAATTTACCACTGAGTCTTCAAGTGCCTCTTCACAGGAGTGTTGCAGACTTTTGACATGTGTCTGACTTGGTTCCACACATGTGTGCCACACACTTTTGTGCACAAGTACCTGGTACAGGGGTGAGGGGAAAAGTAACTATCCAAATGCATGGACAGGCATGGACAGGCAAGGACCAGTCCCTTTCCTGGATGGATATAAACTCAGTGTGGTCACTTTATCGTTTGGTGTTACTGTGGTCTGACAAGCCTCACTCTGTGGTGCTACAAGGGTGAGAGAAAACTGTCCCCAGATCTCCTCTCAGAGAGCCCTGATGAGGGATGCAACACACAGAGCAGAGGACTCTTAGGGACATGGGTCAGTGTCCTACAGAAGAACTGGTTTTATGTGTGCCAGGCACCACCTATTAGAATCTCCAAACAACATCAGTTCCTACTGTCATGGGTTCAGCAGTAGCAGTCATTTTTCTCTTTCTTAGTAGTTGGTGCAGCACTGTGTTTTTGACTTGTGGCC
>JAOEHY010043110.1:0-14773 GCA_025447955.1 Psilopsiagon aurifrons | reverse complement strand
ATATATATATATATATATATATAATTTCTTAAGAATTTAGTACTAGCCAGGGCTGAAGATATGACACTGAACTAGATAGACCTTTCACCTGACCCAGTACTGAGCTCTTATGTAAGTTTCAATTTTTGTCTACACAATTTCCTTTTCTCCACCCTCTTCTCTGCATCATCTGTCCATACCCTTTTGCAATTTCATTTGTTTTTAAGTTATGTAAAACTTTTTCGTCACTTACTGTTGTTACTTATCACTTGAGAACACAATTCTGTTCCAAGCCACAAACTCTTCAGAGAACAGACTTTCCAAGAGCAATGTTATTTCCTTGATGTCACTGCACTGGGAAAAGGAAAGTGGCCAAGACATCCATTGAAGCTATCCTGTATAATCAGGGTGTTTTACTTCCAAGTATTTCTATTTGTTTTTTTGCAACTAATGCATGAGAACATACACAGTTCTGAAGTCCTGAGTTTTCCTCTTAAAGTACAGCATGCCTTTTCAAACTGGCCACATGGTTTTTCTCTCATTGATGTGTACTGGAACATTGCCATTAGAAATCTTGCTATTCACAAGAATTCCTTTAACAGGCAGCATATAATCAAAATTCCAAAGAAAATTTTAGTAGGAGTGAGGATATGAATAATTCTCTTGCAGACTTTTAAAGTCAGTGAATTCATTGCATGTCTACTGATTAGCTGAGATTTCCAGAAGGCCCAAGTTACAGTTTATGATAAGAACACCAAGACACAAGTAAATTAAATTCAAACTTGTTAGACTGACTTTCAAAAATCTGTTATCTACATCTTTGACAATTTGACAAGATCAGCTTCAACAATCATTTTGAAGACAGCGTTGCAGATCATGAACCCTAGAACCTCCTCACAAAGGTTAATCTGGGGATATTTTTCAGTAGTACAACATGTCTATTATACTCCTTCTTTAACCTGTGACTGCTATTAGATTTAAGTTAAATTTTTACACCAACATATTCCAAAATAATGTATTTATTTAAAAAAAAAAAAAAAAAAAAAAAGTGCTACTTTTTTTTGTATCTAAGGAAAAAACATACTGTTTGTGACTAAAATTATTGCACTCTGGCCCATTATATTCAGTTGTAATTCATGGTTTCTGGGGTTTGGTCCTTACAACATAACAGTCCGATTCTCAAAGTGCAGGTTTTATACTATTTTGGAAGGCATTCTGTCATTCAGTCATCTTTTCCTTCTGCTTAAGATGTGGATAGTTTTAGCTATACATATCACTTGATAAAACACCCTGCCAGTTTACCTTGTTAAATTGATCTTTCATTTTTCCAAGGGATGGTTTAAAGATATTAACGTTATAACTTCATTAAAATTTCTGCCACTTGAATATTTATAGAGAAGAGGAAATGAGAAATTACCTTCCGTTGGTCCTATTCTAAACTCTGTCACAAGTTCATTAAGATGAGCTTTATTACCCATACAGTTAAGGGGTAGCCTCGTTTGACACTAAAAATTGAATAGTCACCTACACATATCAGAAGACAGTTTTGAGAAAATTAATTGCAGCTAACAACAACAACCCACCTACCTAGATTGAGCATCACTTTCTACCTCAGTTTTCCTGGTTTTGGCCCATATTCACAGCTCCTGAGATAAAAAATACTTTTATGATAAAGAAGCTAAGAAAAATATTATCTCTTCCTTACCACAAAACATAAAGCTATTGAAAGGACTAGGAAAGAGATCTACAGTCAACCCTCTGCTAATACTTCTTATCTGTGGATAATTTTGTGAGCAGGCTACAGGCAGCACCCTCACAGGTCACCACTGACAAAATACAAAGCAAAAGACTAACCTGAGTATTACATTCTACTCCTGATTTTTCCCTTTTTCCCCAACAGTCTCACTCCCATACTAACATCCCCTAGCAGATTCAATTCTAGCCTCTCACATTCTCAAAAGTCATCAGCTTCAGTATATCAGCTTCACAAGGCAATAGCCCAGAAAAGACCCAAGCACACTCTTCTCTACAACCTCCAATCCTGCAAATTTTTTCCCACCTCTGCCTCTTCCTCACACCTCTTCCCTGCAAATTCAGCCATTTAGTCATGGTTTAAGCCCAGCTGGCAGCTCAGAGCCATGCAGCCCCTCACTCACTCCCCCACTTCCTCCCCCACCTCCTGAAGAGGTGCGGAGAAGAATTAAAAGAATATAACTCCCACAGGTTGAGAGAAGAACAGTCCAGTAACTAAGGTATAACACAAACCACTGCTGCTACCACCAATAATAATGACAAAGGAAATAACAAGGGAAGAGAATGCAACCACTCACCACCTGCTGACTGATAGCCAGCCCAGCCCTAGCAGTGATCTAACTCTTCTGGGTAAACGACCCAGTTTATATAGTCAGCATGACGTGCCATGGTATGGAATACCTCTTTGGTTAGTTTGGGTCAGGTGTTCTGTCTCTGCTTCCTCCCTGCTTCCCCTCCTCCCTGGCAGAGCATGAGACTCAGAAAGTCCTTGGTCAGAGTAAACATTACTGAGCAGCAACTAAAAACATCGGCATTATCAACGCTGTTCCCAGGCTGAAAGTCAAAAACCCAGCACTGCACCAGCTACTAAGACTGAGAAAAATGATTGCTACTGCTGAATTCAGGATAGTATCCAACCCTTATTCCATATCACTCACGTTATGCTCAGATCCAACATTTTCAATATACTATCACTCTTATATATATACATATATATACATACACACATACACACACACGCACACACACACAAAAAGAGATCATTCCTTAGTGCATGGACCAATCTCTATCAAGTTGCTGAGTCCATCCAGTCATTGATGTCGGGATCCATCTCTTGTAGCAGTATTTCAGAGCAGGAGAGGCTATGTGCAGTGTTGGACCATTGCCTGCGGATGCTGACTCTTCTGTTACCACAGAACTCGTCTGGTTTCATCAAAGTTTGTTCTTTGTTGGGATGATTGCCAGAAGCTAGTCACTGGTGACCTGAAGACATCTAGTTAGTGATCTATAAAAGTGCTACATAGCAGGCAACAGCATACAGTTGAGTTCATTGGTTGTTTTCCCCTAAAATCAAATCCCCCTGAGGTACACATCTAGCTTCCCTGTCTTCCCTCATTACCCACGAAGTATATCCAGGTCCCTGAGCAAAAGCAATCCCACAAGTTGGTTTGCCTTTACCTGAAGCAGGAATAACGCAAACTGTCTTCCCCAGTAAATTCTTTATGTGCACCACAGGAACTTTATCCCCCTGTACAGTATGTAAAAGTTCTGACTGGGCTGGCCCAGCCCTGTTGGCAGATCCTCTGGTGTTGACCAACCAGGTGGCCTTTGGTAAATTTGTATCCCAATATTTGATGATCCCACAAACCATTGCTCTCAGTGTGTTTTTTAACAGCCCACTGTATCATTTGATTTTCCCAGAGGCTGGTGCATGGTAGGGGATGTGATATACCCACTCAATGCCATGCTCTTTGGCCCAAATGTCTATAAGGTTGTTCTGGAAATGAGTCCCATTGTCTGACTCAGTTCTCTTTAGGGTGGTGTGTCGCCAAATAATCTCTTTCTCAAGGCCCAGGATAGAGTTCCGGGCAGTGGCATGGGGCACAGCATATGTTTCCAGCCATCCGGTGGTTGCCTCCACCATGGTAAGCACATGGCGCTTGCCTTGGTGGGTTGGTGGGAGTGTGATATAATCAATCTGCCAGGCCTCCCCATATTTGTACTTCAGCCGTTGTCTTCCATATCAAAGAGGTTTTAACCATTTAGCTTGCTTAATTGCAACGCATGCTTCACAGTCATGAATAACCTGGGCAATAGTGTCCATCGTTAAATCCACCCCTTGATCACAAGCCCATCTGTATGTTGCATCTCTGCCCTGATGGCCTGAAGTGTCATGGGCACACAGGGTCAAAAATAATTCACCCTTATGTTGCCAGTCTTAGTCCATGTGAGCCATTTCAATCTTAGCAGCTTTATCGACCTGTTGGTTGTTCTGGTGTTCCTCAGTGGCCCGACTCTTGGGTACATGAGCATCTACATAGCGTACCTTCACCACGAGGTTCTATATCTGGGCGGTGATATCTTGCCACAGTGCAGCAGCCCAGATGGGTTTACCTCTGCACTGCCAGTTGCTCCGCTTCCATTGCTGCAACCACCTCAACAAGGCATTTTTCACCATCCATGAGTCAGTATAGAGACAAAGTACTGGCCACTTTTCTCATTCAGTAACATCCAAGGCCAGCTGGATGACTTCCACCTCAGCAAACTGACTCTATTCACCCTCTTCTTCAGCAGTTTCTGGAGCTTATCATTGGGAACTCTATACAGCTGCCTTCCATCTCCAATGCTTTCCCACAATGCGGCAGGACCTATCAGTAAACACGGCATACTGCTTTTCACTTCCTGATGGATTGTTATATGGTGGGGCCTTTTCAGCACACATTACCTCCTCCTCTGGTGGCACTCCAAAATCTTTGTCCTCTGGACAGTCCATGATGTCTTCCAAAATTCCTGAACGAATGGGATTTTCTATTCTAGCTCGTTGCGTAATTAGTGCAGCCCACTTACTCCATGTAGCATTGGTTGCATGATGTGTAGAGGAGACTCTGCCTTTGAACATCCGGCCCAGCACAGGCAACTGCGGTGCCAGGAGGAGCTGTGCTTCAGTGCCAATCACTTCTGAAGCAGCTCAATCCCCTTCACAGGCTGCCAGTATCTCTTTTTCAGTTTCAGTATAATTGGCCTCAGACCCTCTGTATCCCCAGCTCCAAAAGCCGAGGGGTCAACCTGGAGTCTCCGCTGGAGATTTCTGACAGAGGCTCCAAGTAGGAGCATTCTGACCCCCTGTGGTGTAGAGTACATTTTTTACATCTGATCCAGTCCGGACTGGTCCAAGGGGTACTGCATGAACTGTCTCTCATTTAATTTGCTCAAAGGCTTGTTGTTGCTCAGGGCCCCATTTAAAACCGTTCTCCTTCCAGGTCACATGATAGAGAGGGCTTACAATCAAACTGTAATTCAGGTTGTGCATTCTCCAGAACCCCACAACACCCAAGAAAGCTTGTGTTTCTTTCTTATTGGTTGGTGGAGACATTGCCATTATCTTGTTGATCACATCTGTGGTGATCTGGTGACATCCATCTTGCCATTTTATTCCCAAAAATTGAATAATCTCCTGTGCAGGTCCCTTGACCTTACTCCGTTTTATGGCAAAACCGTCTTTCAGCAGTATTTGGATTATTTTCCTCCCTTTCTCAAAGACTTATTCCACTGTATCGCTCCACGCGATAATGTCATCAATGTACTGCAGGTGTTCTGCAGCTTGCCCCTGTTCCAGTGCAGTTTGGATCAGTCCATGGCAGATGGCAGGAGCTGTGTTTCCACCCCTGGGGCAGTCTGTTCCAAGTGTATTGGATACCCCTCCAAATAAAAGCAAAGTGTGGCCTGCATTCTGCTGCCAGAGGAATTGAAAAAAAATGCATTGGCAATATGAGCTGTGGCATACCACTTGGCTGCCTTTGACTCCAGTTCATAGTGAAGTTCTAGCATGTCCGATACAGCAGCACTCAAAGATGGTGTGACTTCATTCAGGCCATGAGAGTCTACCATTAGTCTCCACTCTCCATTAGACTTTCGCACAAGCCATATGGGGTTATTAAATTGTGAGCATGTCCTACTGAACACTCTTTGACTCTCCAATCTATGGATCAGCTTATGGATGGGAACCAGGGAGTCTCGGTTGGTGCGATATTGCCACCAGTGCACTGTTGTGGTTGCTATTGGCGCTTGTTGTTCTCCAACCTTCAGCAGCCCCCCAGCAGAAGGATCCTTTGAGAGACCAGGCAAGGGGGACAGCTGCTGAATTTCCTCTGCCTCCAAAGCAGCGATACCAAAAGCCCATCAGTACCGTTCTGGGTCTTTGAAGCACCCTCTCCTGAGGTTGTCTATGCCAAGGATGCATGGAGCCTCTGGACCAGCCACAAAGGGGTGCTTTTGCCATTTCCTCACAGTCAGACTGATTTCAGCCTCCACTACAGTCAACTCTCGGGATCCTCCTGTCACTCCAGAAATAGAAATGGGTTCCACCCCTTGACATTAGGCAATCATCACTGATGGCATCAGGGTACACTGTGCACTGGTATCTACTAGAGCCTTATGCTTCTGTGGGACTAATGTGCCAGACCATCAGATCCACACAGCCCAGCAAATCCGATTGCCCCTTACCTCCATGTGGCTGGAGGCAGAGCTCCTCTAATAGTCATCACAACATTGGACATTTAAGTCTTGTAGAAAGGGATTGTTCTTTATCACAGGAGCTGGAGTAAAGTCAGCTTTTCCACTCCATCTGGGAACCTGCTCATCAGAGACTGAAACCACAGCTTTCATGGGATGATCATCTTTGACCCTTGTTCTCCCCTTCAATTCATACACTTATTCCTCTAGAGCTGAGGTAGGTTTTCCACCCCACTTCCACATGTCTTCTCCGTGATCCCACTGGTAAAAACATAGGGTGGCCCATGGCATATACCTCTATATCTTCTCTCTCGAGCAGTAGGAAGCCTTTTGCTAATAGCTGAGATGTGTGTTGGTACACATGAGGAGCTGGATAGATCAGATCGTCTCTCAATTGTTTGAGCTCCTGGGACAGTTTTTCCACAGCTGAAATGATGGAAGGGATTGTCTTCAAACTCTCAGAGTTTATGAATCATTTCATCCACTGTTAGTAGTAGTACGTCATTCCAGGTTACTGTTGCCATGAATAGGCATGTGATGACGGTGCATTCCATGTACATTTCCATCACATGGGTCATGTACGTTCGACTTCATCTGGATCTATGGGTGCATCCCCTGCATTCGGCTTGATTTGATAGATCATCTCTACAATGACCGATTCCCTCAGAGGGTGGATGCCTTTCTCTAGAGTAGTCCACTTGGCAGAATGACTCATAACATCGTCCTTGTATGCAAAACTTTCTTTCATGGCAGTCAAGAGCCGCTTCCAAGGGCTGAGGGACTTTTTCTCTCTTGCAACTGCTTTGTCAATTGCGCCCTTCCCTAGCAAGTGATCCCAGCTGCTTGGCTTCCGTACCTTTTTTTTGTGTCCATTGGCCTCATTGTCCCCGCATCGGAGCCACCAGGTGATTATGTGCTCACCTGGTTGATGGGTAAAATCATTTTGCATATTCTGTAGATTGGTTGAGGTCCACAGTTGAGAGGTCACTTCTTCTTCCTCTGATTCACGTACTAATAACTCCTGGCCAGATGCTGTCCCTGGTGGTGAGTACATTGTTTCTTCATCTTGCTTCGTCTTTCTTGCCTCTTTTTGGCTTTTCCCCTTGTGCACAGGGGCAACTGATATTGGCACGAATTGGTCCTCTGGTGCAGCTGCTGTACTTGGAGCTGGATTAGCTGTGCTGTCTGTTGCAATTGAATTTTGAGTAGCTGCTGTACTTGTTGCTGGGGATGATGCAGCTGTTGTACTTGGAGCTGGAATAACTTTGGTGTCTGTGGCTGCCATCAGATCCAGAGACTTTTTTTCCCTTTTGAAGGTGCTGGATATGTTGAACAGGGCTCTGTAAGCATAGGCCAAACCCCAGCATGTTGCCATGATTTGTCCCTCTCTGTTATGACCAGAATGACATCACACCTCATTTAAGTGTTTTGATAATTTTTCTGGATTTTGCACTTGTTCAGTGGTGAAATTTCAAAACATTGGAGGGGCCCACTGGCCCAGATACTCACCCATACTATCCCACACACCCCGCCACTCATGACTGCCCAGACTAGTGGAAAATCTCCTATTAGGTCCTCCTATATCATTGTCTAACCCTAGATGAGGCCCAAACCCAACTCTGCTTAGCTCTTGAGACCAGATGAAATGGTTGTGGATAAGACACACTGTATATGTGTCAACATGGTGATCTCCATCACAATCAGCAGGCAGGTCTCAAGGGTACCTAAAGGCCATTCAAAACCATCAGGACTCTCAAATGATGCTGCAAACAGTCTGATGGGGTATCTGGGAATTTCTCCTTCACAGATTGGCCACCCGAGGAGGGGAAAAAGTTGTGTAATTACTAAACACTTCTATTATATACCTCCTAAAGTACAGAGGTGGTGGCCACACTGGGAACACAAGCCAGATCAGTTTTGTGGTCAATGATTCTATTATATTATAAGTCATTACCATAAAGTACAATGAAACAAGAAACTTAGCCCAAGGCCCCTAGCCGATAAACACTAACACAGCAAACACTGGCTGTAAGTAAGTTACGACATGCTGAAACTGTGAGATAAGAGCAACAACTTAGAGAGCCAATAAATCAGCACTGTGGCAAGTGACTATTAATCCAAAACAATGAATGCTTACCACAAATACAATTAGACACACTCTGGTCAGTTCTGTCATTATCTCAACCCTTTGTGCCCCACATTGGGTGCCAAAAAGAACTGTCCTGGTTTAAGCCCAGTCAGCCATGCAGTTTCCCAATCACTCCCCTCTCCTTCTTCCCCCCAGCTCCCAGAGGGATGGGGAGGAGAATCGAAAGAATGTAACTCCCACGGGTTGAGATAAGAACAGTCCAGTAACTAAGGTATAACACAAACCACCACTGCTGTCACCAATACAAATAATGATAAGGGAAATAACAAGGGAAGAGAATACAACAGATCACCACCCGCCGACAAATGCCCAACCCAACCTTAGCAGTGATATAGCCCTTCCGGGTAACTGCTCCCAAGTTATATAGTGGGCATGTTGTATTCTTCCATGACTGCTAAAGCTATAAGACAGCATATTTGAATCTCTAGGGTAAGCCTCTTCTCACGTTTTCCTTGCACACAAAGATGACCAAGGTCTCACATTGTCAGAATATAAATTTTTCATTTCATAAAGACAGAAAAGCAAACCTGTTCTGAACAGGATACACTTTCATTGCTTCTTGCTAGTAACACAGTATAGATGGCATGCTTTGGAATTTGAGTTATATGTGTACATATACACATAGTTGCATGTGTATATATATATATTTATATATAAAAAGATCTGGAATTCATCAACTTTTGCCTTTAAAATATTTTTAATGTTAAAAAAGTTTTTGACTCTGACTTTTTTTGCATATGAGAAAGGCTTGAAAATATTGGTCTGACACACTGTCCTAAAAAATATTGTTGTTATTATAAGGTATGACTGCCTCCTCAAGACTAAACAGACCTGTAAAGACCCAGCCCTGGCTGTCCCGGCAGAAGATGCTGTCTTGTCCATGTGTCCAGACAGGCAGGAGCAGGCTTTCTCTCAGTTCATGCTGGTCTCTCACCTAGACATCAGCTTTAATGAAGCTTGTTCAAACCAAGTGTGGGTCCAGCCCAGAGACAAAGCTTCTGCATTTTGACTGCTGCAGTTTGCAGTTGGATATTTCAGCACAAGACCATCTTTATCCATGATATAAATGATCTAGTTTGCATTTTTGACTGTAACCTCTCCAATGGGGGAAATCAATATTTAACAAAGGAGTGTAGTGGCCATAAATTACTTAAATAGGCACAGTAAGAATTACCTGGAGTTACAACTTCAAGAAAAGTGAACTACACTATTGCTGAAGAGCAATTTTTAAATTATGAGCTTAATGTTACTAAATGCTTGTATAGAAGTTTATACAAAATAGGGGAAACTGCCATGGCCACTGTGACCATGGTTTGTTTTTATACTGATTTTGATGAAGCAGCATGTTCATATGAACACCTCTTGCAGAGAAGCCATGCCCCTAGGATCAGCCCTCTGCCAGTCATATCAGATCATCTGGCACAAAAGCAAAGTATCTGATCTGTGATCTTTCTTCTTCCACCAACTTGATATGTTGACAGGACTTATCTTGTTAGAGAAGCAGGCAACAAAATCATAAATCTTGCCTTGAAGAGCAAACCACATGCCTGAGGAAGATTTTGTGACCTGTCTTTCTGCCATATGGTATCCTATGCTGGGTCAAAACATGTACTTCAAGCAGATGTCTGCGTGTTATATTCTTTTCCACACCCTGTTTCCTGAACATTTTGATAGACCGCATTTTTTTTTCTCATCACTCAAGAAGTTAGGGTGGGAAAGGGGTGAAAGTTGATTGCATTATTTTGTTTGCAATTTCAGATCAGTTTTAATGCTGATGAAATTGTCAGGAGGGTATATAACAGCAAATATAATAGATAAACTTTCCCTCCCCCATGTTTTACATGAATTAACTCACTTTTGAGATTGCTAATCCATATATGACTGCCATTTCTAAGCCTGAACAAGTGTCTGGCTGAAGACCTCAAAAGTGTCTGGTGTTTAAGAGCAACCTATATATTGCTTTTTACACTGTATTTTTTTCACAAGAAAAAATAAGGGCTTTGCTATGCAGATAAAGATATTTTCTGCCATGCAGACAAACATGTTTTTTCAAACACTGAACTATTTGATGGATCTGATGTTTCCAACCTTTTAATCCATTACAAGCCAGTAGCAGGTCATTGCCATGGCATCAGGCATGCACATCAGTTATTGTAATGAACAAGATTTAAAAACACTGAATGCTTTCCTCTTCTCTCTTGAGTTTGAACAGTGAGCTCAGAAAAAACTGATCACTGTACACACAAGCTGCCTGATAAGTCTGGAAATTGCAGAAAAGTTATTACTCAAGTTTTTCCTGTTTATTTTGCTCTTTGTGATCAGAAGATTATTTTAATTTATTGAGGTGCTATGGCAACATATTGCAGATGCTTCTAACTATTTTTTCAGTAAAAAAGTCACCTTCCAAATGATGATATTTTTATATGGGTGTAAAGAATATCATTATAGGTTCAACAAAAATTTCTGAACCTTGGTAAAAGCTGTGCTTTTATTCAAATTAATGAACTCTTTCAATTCAGTATTTACAATTCACCTTATATTTCCTATTGCAGAAGAGAGGAAATGATTGTAGTTATCTGCTCACCAAACTACCGTTCTCGCTTGGAATGATTTTTAATGCACTGTTGAAAAAGAAAATATTACAGAGAACCCCCAAAGGTTATTCTGTTGTAAATAATTGTTCAGCACTGAAAAAATCTTCCTTCATTTTTCTAAATATGAGCATTCTTAATGTATGGCTGAGTTAGGTCTAGCTTCCCAGTTAAGCTCCAATCTTGCACCACTTCATTTACCTCCACACAGGCCAAGTGATGTCATTTGGAAGCAGACCAAACACAAGAGTGGGTCTTTACGAATTCTTGGCACTGAAGCTCTTATTTTACTTATAGTTTTCAAAATTTGCGTATACTACTTTTCCACTCTAACATAAGACTTCAGTTGCAATGTGTAAAACAAAACTCACATTTAAAATGCAGGGCCTTCTACAGACCACAATTCTCTTGAGGCTGACATAAGAACACACAAAATCTTAAACGTAGCCTCTAATTCAAGCCTCTCTTCCTCCACAGTTTCACTTTATTTGAATGGATTATTTAATGTTAAATTTTTAAGACTACTGGTTAAAACTAATTCTGTTACTTTATTGTAATATGAATTTCATTGTTAATGCTGACATAAATATATAATATGAGAAACAAAAATACTGTGAAAATGTATATTTCTGTTTACATTACTTACAATGATCTTTGAGAACTCACTATCTTCTTGACTAGTCACATAGTGTATGGATGCATCCTTCTTTTACATAACTGGACACAGTCATGCCACATTCTGTTGACAATGCACTGCAGGTTATTGAGAAAAGCCAACTTATTTAAAAAAGCTTTGTGCTGATTCACACAGACACAGTACATTTCCTCCATCCACTCATTCGTGATAAGCGTTTTTTAACATGCAGTCAAAGAATCTCCCTAACAGATCATTTATAATTTATGATCTGCCCCTGCAATTTTTCTTCATTTTTTGAGAATAATCACATATAAGAGCAATTCATAATTAATATATGAACACATATAGGTGATAAAAATAGAAGTTTCTTTATCTACAACTGTAGCTGTAAGGATCTCAATCTTACCACTAGAAAGGAGCTCAAGTGGAAGTAAAAGACCAAATGTTTTCATTCTTTCCTCCTGGTGAACAAGAATTAAAAAAATAAAGTACAAAATCTATGCACTATTGGTAATCAAAATAGTACATAATGCTTATGCATAAAAAGGACAAATTCATCTTTCTTCAGCAAACTTATTACAGCATTTATCCACTCCTAATGATGCTATTGCTGTTGCATTCATCACAGAACAACACTAAAACCTGAATTCTTATGAGAATACATTTTCAAGTTGCCTTTTTTATCAGTTCAACATTACAGAATTTGCTTAAACAAAGCAAGCTGCAGCTCTTTCAGTTTTGCTCAAATAAAAGATACCAAGTTAGCCAAATAAGAAACGACTAGAGGCACTAGAGTGTGTGTGGAATCATCTATTACATTATGCTATCATGTTTGCAGTCCAGCTGAGAATAAAAATAAAAGCTGTTGGTAAAATGGATGAGGCAAACTAAATGTTCATAGAAAACAGTTTCAATCCTCCGCATCTATGATTGTAACAGCACTAATACCGTTCATAAATCATAGGTATGATATATTAATAATGTAAATCCTTTGTTGATGATTATAACAGATTAATTAATTAAGAGCAAGTGAACTAACAAGGTAAATGAAGCACTATTAAAGCAAAGCTACAAACCAATGATTGAATTTGAATTATTACTCTTCTTTGTATAATTAAGAACAGCTGTTCCTGCCAAGAAGGATCAAAAAAATAGATTGATATTACATTAAAGAATGTCAAGACATAGTTGCAATTCAGATTAAGATGGATGGTAGGTGCTCAAAAGAAAGAAATTTGCCATAAAGAATGGAGTTGAATAGTATTCTTTGCTCAAAGGCAAAACAAAGACGGAAAATTAGATGCTGAAAGAGAACAGAAATATGTCTGCTAGAAGTTTTATTTGTTGTAGCATCTTTCAGAACCTCAGAAGAGCTTAATTAATACTAACTATAAGGCTCCATATGTAGCACTGGAAAGCTTGAAGACACAGATTCTACCTATACATATGTAGACCAGACTGTAAGCATTCTTACTGAATAGATTTTATGTCCTCCACACAGTGATAGTGGTGTAAAGAAATACAGACAAGTAAAACTAGGTAGATTAAGTGACTTTCATGTGCCAGATGACATCTGTGCTGATGACAGGAACTGTTTTCAGGGGTCAGTTTCAGGACAGGAAGAAATGTACTTTTTATCTCATATTATCTGCTGTGGACAGTTGACCTAGAAGAGTGCCCTAGCCCACGCAGTGGGCTGGCAGTGGACATCAGCAGGCGTTGTGACAACATAAGGTCCACACCAGTTTGTCTTATAACTCAGAATCATGGGCAGCTCGACCCATTTGCATCTGTCTGACAACCCACATCACATGCATCCTATGATCTCATCAGAGGTGTTGGTATAAGGGCTCCTTCCCAGCACTGTCTCTCAATCTCTGCCAGGTGACTGCTATACAGAGAGACCCACTCTGCTTGCTGCTGATGATGTAGTTGGGGATGGGGATGAGGTTTCCACCTTAGGGCCTTTTCATCCTTCGAGTTACCCTAAATATTTCTTGATGGGAGGTGGTGTACTGTCCAATGATATAAAAATATGTGAATTCTCTAGGCTGAACAGGCCAGCTCCATTAACCTTTCTTCACAGGGCAGATGATCCAGACCCTTAATCATTCTAGTAGCCTTTCACAGGGCTTGCTCCAGGAGGTCCAAGTCTCTCTTGCAGTATGGAGAACAAGCCTGGACAGAGTACTCCAGATGAGGCCCCACCAGGACTGAGTAGAGAGGTACAATTACCTCTGTTGAGCTGCTGGCAATATTATTCCTAACATGGCCCAGGACACCATGGGCTTTCTTGGCCACAAAAGGACATGGCTGGCTCATGGACAACTTATTGTCCACAAGGACCCAAGGTCCTTCTCCACAGTGCTACCTTTCAGCAGGTCAGCCTGGGCCCGTATTAATGCATGTGATTATTCCAGCACAGGTGCAAGACCCTTCACTTGCCTTTGTTGAATGTCAAAAGGTTCCTCTCTGCCCATCTCTCCAGCCTGTCTAGATCCGTCTGAATAGCAGCATAGCATCTGCAGTATCAGCCACTTCTCCCAATTTTGTATCATTAACAAACTTGTTGAAGAGGTACCCTGTCCTTTTGCACAAATCACTGATGAGCAAGTTAAACAATACTGGACCTAGTGTTGACCCTTGGGGAACACCACTAGTTACGGGTCCCCAGCTAGACTCTGTGCCACTGATCACAGTCCTCTGAGCTCTGCCATTCAGCCAGTTCTCAACCCACCATACCGTCTACTCGTCCATCCCACACAATAATTGTAAGCCTGATTATCAAAGATTTTAAGGAGTTTTACTCTCCCCTCAAAAATCCAAAAACACCAAGGGGCCAAAACCTTTCAACTTCATTTGCATATCTACATCTGTATCTATATCCGTAGCACATACATTTACCATATTTTGTGTAAATACAAAAGAAATTTGAAAGATCAAATGACTGGTCTGTGTTAATTTCATTAGTCACTAGCAGAAACAGGATAGTTTTATGAGATGTTCACATTTCTGGGCCTCTACTCTCAATGCCACAAGTACTTGTGTCTGTCACCTTAGCACAAACTCAGGCTGTTGTCACCTCCAGTGACTTTCTGGAGGTTCTGGAAGTTACACAGTTACAGATGACAAGAGTCATAGTGTCCTATAACA